>CAEFZX010023697.1:0-42116 GCA_903066825.1 Alfaro cultratus | reverse complement strand
TCGCTTTGGAGCCTCATTAGATCTGAGTTGGTGGTGAGAGAGTTTTTATTAGTTTTTATTTATATATATATATATATATATATATATATATATATATATATATATATATATATATATATGAATTTGAATTAATCTGAAGGTTTCTTACTCATCTGCTCAAGGCTAAATCCATCCTAAAAGCAAAACAGATATTGAATCCCTCTTAATAATAAATTTCAGTTCCTTCTGGACAGAGGCATTATTTTTCCAAGGTGTAGGTCAGATAGATGGAAAAAATAATTTGTTCCCACAGTTTTAAAGTTTCTGAATGATCTTACCTGATATGTCTTTGTATGTATGTATCTCAGACTGATTGTTTTTTCCTTTTTCTCCAACGTTTCTCTGTCTGTCGATCTGATCATACAGACAAAGATTTAAAAATTAGTGCAAAAGCAAACGAGGTGGATTAGCAGTCCTTGTTCACAATTGGTAGCGTCATTGGACGTGCTATTGTGGAATATTGTGTCTGGTATCTGGATTGTATCAGTTTAATATTTTTATGGGGGATTTTCCCAGTTTTTTATGCCACATAAATTTGACCTACTCATCAGTAAATTATAGAAAGGCTTTTAAAGTCAACAGATGAACCAGTCTGAGGACACGGATTTGTAAGGAGCTCATCTTAATGTTTTGGTACTAGCAGTCTGCCACAACAACGCTTTTTTGTTTCTCTTTCTTTTGCTGACCATATTAAAAAAATGGTTTTATATGAATAACAATAACGATTTTGCTACTGTAAATTACAGTCACAAAAGTGCAAACACTTTTGCAGTAACTTACAGGCATTAAGCTGCCAGTAGGAACTGTAAATTTTACTTCTTTTTCTTTTTTTTTTTAAAGTGTACCATAGTTTACTACATAAGAGAATTATATCACCAAAAATGTGCCTAAGAGTTATTTGGTGAAAACTGGACCCATAGTAGATAAACAAATAAAGATGATCCGTCGTTCTGTTTCTTTTCCTGTTTCTACAAGACATGCTTTTCAAATCCTGTTCATTTGCTTTATATCATTTTGCAGGCTTTGCTCTTTCTTTCATTTATTGTCTTTAAGTGGTACCACATTGTGTAGTAATAGAGCCGGTGCCCCATACAGAGACAGATGGTCCGTCTTGGGTCCGATACTTGAACTTTGGGACCTTTGTATCTTCTCCTTCTGCTTTCTATGTCTGTTTTCTGTCTAATCTAAGTGAAAGTGACTAGTGCTACAAAACGTAATGTAATGTGACAAAATGAAAAATTTAATGCTTTTCCAGAGCACTCCGTTATTGTTTAAATGTGGAAATTTCATGTGAATGCAAACATGCGGAGAGCAAAAAGACGATTGTTTTACTTGCCATCTGTGGCTGCGCTGCCACGGTAGAACAATTCTGTTAAAAAAATTAAACCTGGAGATGTCGGTCTTATTTAGTGCAGTAAAACCGCAGGAAAGGAAAAAATAATTCAGAAAAACCGTTTAGCAACAACTTAAAGCAGCTCGCATTCTTCTTCTTTTCCCGCTTTCTGTCTTGGCTACGCTACACACAGACCCGTTGCCATAGCAACTGACTGACAACAGTCCCACTAGCTGACATTGCAGAAATTACTTCAAGTCTATCAGGACTCAACCCTAAAAAACACTCAAAATAATTCCCAAATAAAGAACAGAATATTCAGTCGGTTACAGTGTTGCGCTTTCAGGATTAGTGTTTATTTTGCGATTATAAATAAGTGATCATCTGAACACTAGGTGGGTTGATTAGCTCATTGATTAGCTCATTTCAACACCTGCTCTTCTGATGATCTGTCAGAGAGATGGTGTGCAGGCTGAACTAACTGAACCGAAATACACCAAATTCCACGACACATCTACATGTTATGTTTTCAAAGTCAGGCTAGCATAACTGACTTACTTCTTTCTCTATCGCTATTTTTTTCAAAATATTTTTTTTACTAACCTGTGAAATGTGATACTGTTGGACCTTGTTATTTCGTTCTCATAGCGTTGTCATTTAGTAGCAAAGCACTCTGCCCCTTTTTCTTGTATACATCACGCTACATTTAAGATTTATCACGTTATGCTGACAACTTGTCAGCTAAAAGCAATAGTAGTCATCGTCCGGGAGCTGGGGGGCGGGATCTTGCACACATGACATCATCAAAGAAGGCAGACTGTAATCTCAAAAAATCCAAAACAAAATTGTTCCTCATAAGTTGGGTGAATACTTAAGATTACAGAAGAATTTGATCATTTAAGCATCCCGGTTACAGATATTGTTGTTCCTGATTCACCTCGATCCAGCTCATGTTTAACCTGTGAGTGTATTTAAAGGAACCTCTGTGGGAGTCCGGGGTCTTTAAGCTTCCTCTACAAAATGAGTGCAATCAATCCATGGCCATACCACAGAGGACGCATGTTTAACAATGTCGCACAATGGGCTAATAAGACATTCGTCTCTAACAGCTGGTTAGATCTAGTGACACTTTGAAATATCACAGCAGCGGCAGTGGGAACAACACAAGTGGTGGCCGATTCCACTGATTTCCGTTCAAATCAGATACCGAGTACAAAGCCAGATACTATCTCCACATCACCCCCTCTGCTGCTGGCCAACTGCAAATATCAGAAAAGGTATTCTTCCTGTTTACAAAGGCATTGAAAACAAGTCTTTGTGTGCAGCCAAAAACCTTAATTGGACATAATAATTGCTAATAAAAAAAAGAAATTCCAATATTTTTGTCTGTATAGTCGGGGTTTTCTGGCTCACATATTGTAGAGCTATAATTCACCTGAGGCTATGATGAGGAGAGGGAGAAGAAAGCATTTAGTTCAGCCTTTCTGGTGCCATTCGGTGTCCTTTTGCTACTGCAGCCTTTGAGATTCATCAAGGGCATTGATATCATTCGTTTTCGATTTTGAGAATATATGTTTTTCCCTCGGGTGGATTGAAGATACAACAAAAGATGTTAAACAAGACAAAAAGCAAGGATAAAGCTTCCAAAGCTGTTGCATCATCATCTGGGCTTTAGTTAGCTGTTTAAGATTGAAGAATCTTAGTGTTGTTTGTTTACCTTTGGGTTTTAAAGAAAGTAATATAGAAAAAAAAATCTAACTATTTTTGTATATTAACAAAAATAGTTTGTTAATATACAAACTATTTTTGTATGTATACAAAAATAGAATATATAACATTTTTGTATATATACGTACTATACAAAAATTGCATATAGTACATTTTATAAACAGACCTATAACCATATAAATCAGACTAAGTTTTTCCAGTTGGGATTTTAACCGACTGGAAAAACGTAGTCTGATTTAAATGGTTATAGGTCTGTTTGTAAAGCGTGGACAAATATTCGATTTCGGCCTCAACAAGTTGTGGAGAAACCACACACTTTTTTGTTTGTTGCCATCAGCAAGTTTCTGGCACAGTTGGTGGAGCTCATATTAATTCGACCGTTTCCTGACACGGACATGACTTTTATTCATGGCCTCTAAATTTTCAAAATAGTTATGGTTGGGACCATAACTCTTTTGAAAACTCAAAAGACTATAACTCTGCGCTTGCCAACTAGCGAGCACAGTTGCTAGTTGGCATTGTCCTTTCTAAAACCAGGCTTGATGTGTGTTTGGGAGCTCTGCTGGAACACCCTAGCTCTGCCCAAGTTTCAACCATCTGGCAAAAACTGTCAAATGAAACAAGATGGTGTTCAATATCAAACACTTACAAGCTACAGGAGCATCTCTACTACTCTCCACTCGGTGAAGGAAGTTTATGATCACAGTTAGCTAACAGTTGCACCAATAAACTCCACAAAGCGTCTTGATATTTACTTAAGTGAATAGCGTAAAACTGGAACATACAAAAAACATATTGAACTGAAGTTACCATTACTGAGATAATTCACAGGCACAAGGTAACATTAGCATTGATACATATCAAAAATGTACATATAGTCAAACTAGGCTAATGTGCAGCCAAAAAGATCCACAAATAACTAACGATTAGCATGATGCTAATTTGCATCGGAAATATTAATTCTAATTTGCGTCTTATTTTTCTCCAATTTTTCAGGTCTAAACAATTTAAAGTATCTTGTAAGTACGGTGGCGTACTGTAGGTACAAGAAAAAGGAGTGAATTTCCACCAGAAAACTCAGAGATTCTGAGATTTATCTCCAAAATCTTCTGGAAAAAAAAGGAAATTTCAAAAGTTGAAAATGTTGAACGTTTGTTAATGATCTGAATTTCAAGAATCAAAATCTTAGAAATTTTGGAGTTTAATTTCAAAATTTCTGAATTTTTTCTCAAGCAAATTTTTTGACTTTTCAAATTCAGAAAGTTCCTTGTTTTTAAAGAAAATTTCTGAATTTTTTTGCTGTAAATTAACTTTATTTTTATTTTTTTTTGCTATCTACGTACGCATGTTACAACAATGGTCATAACATGCTGTTGTACATATGTGTCTAACACAACAACAACACTTTATAACAGAACAACAGTCACAAATTGATCTTTCCCAGCAGTCAATAAAGCATAATGGAAACATTTATAACTTCCAAAATATGGCTTATAGCTTGACTCAGCTAACCTACAGGAGCCTTGTAGGACAAACCGTAACAAACTCAAACTGTAACTCTCGCAGGTGCTAACTGTTGGTAGCATCATGGTAAAGGTCATTCACAAAGTGAATGGAAAAAGAAATAAGGATGACTGTTTCCTAATTCTTTACCTTCACCTCTGCAGCTTGGACACAGTCCGGTGTTCCAACGAAACGTTGATCCAAAACACATTAGAACTGTTGTAGAAATGGACGAACCAGGCGAACATTAAGCGTCCAGAATGGCACTGACCTCAACGCTAATGAAAATGTATGGAATATGCTTAAAGGCCTGGTCTGCCTCATTTAGGAAAACAATGATAATGCAATATGATTCAATCAAGTCTTAGCTAAAATTACTGAGCTTCTAAATGAATCCTGTAGCATTATTTGATATCGTAATTAGCGTCAGCACCGGGCGTTTCAGGTTTG
Organism: Alfaro cultratus; assembly: GCA_903066825.1. Lineage (NCBI taxonomy): Eukaryota > Metazoa > Chordata > Actinopteri > Cyprinodontiformes > Poeciliidae > Alfaro > Alfaro cultratus. The sequence continues at coordinate 37,063 of CAEFZX010023697.1, read as the reverse complement.
ATCCAGCGGCAATCATCTGGACGTTCATTTACGGAGAGGGGGCCATTTGCAACGTTGTAACGGAGTGAAAGTGAGCAGAAGAATTTCCGTTTAGATCTCTTCTGGGGAGAAAAAATGATGGCAAGGTCAGACCCATGGTAATGTGCGGGTGATAGTTCTTTTCATATGCAGCTATTTAAGCTTCTGCACAGGCGGTGAGAGTGAAAACGGAATAATCATCACTCCGTCTGTGAGGAATCTTTCCAGGGGAAGGAAACATCTTCTGAAAATGTAAAGACTTGATCAAACTACACGTCAAGGTGAGGATTTCATTCAGTGAATAAAGTGGATTCTGCTAATACAATGTAAGCACAAAGGGAAGGTAATAACAACTACTGGATTGGGTTTTTCTCCTCCCCTCTCTTTTAAGATGGCAGTGTTGTATGTTACCTCTCAGGGAACTTTAATTTTAGCTGCGCGCCTCCTTCAGATGGATGACTCCGGGTCTCACTAATACAGATTGAAGCGTTTAGCTTGGCTTGCTGGCTCCAGGATGTGATCCATCAGAAAACAAGGCTAATGTTTTCAGCTAACCCACTCCTGGTGCAATTATATGGTCCACTGGCATTGATCATAGCTCCTCTTCTTCAATTTTTCCTCCTCTCTTCCTCCCATGCCCCCTTTAATAGCTAAGTCGGTGTTAAATGTTTGATAAATGAGTTTTGAGACCGCTTGCCCGTGGATTTATTAAAATTTTATTTAAACAAAAATCTGTCTGTGTGTGTTGGGGAGGGGAAAAAAGGTTTATTACTTCACGGTGTGTGCGCGTGTCTGTTTGAAAGTCAAATAGTTTCATTACAAACTGGCTTAGTAGGAATTAGCAGAGTTTAGTCTTTGAGCCACAGTGACCACAGACTGTGAATAAACGACTGAAGCCAGCTCACTTTGCCTAACAAGTCCAGCTAAGTCCTAAACTACAGGCTGCTATGAACCATGGCTACAAAAAAAAAGATGCTCATTTTAAATTAGTGTCACTTTTGTATGAATACAAAAAGCTATTATTAGCTGCTAGCTAGCCAGTAGTAGCCTGACAACTCCTAGCTTAAATATGAAGCCATTAGCCGAAAACGGCTACCAATAATATGTTTTTATCAAGGTTTATGTAAACTACTGACAGATTTATAATAGTCTGTGCTTGGATGGAAATGGAAAAAAGATAATTAAAAAAAGAAAGTGTTGTAGTTTTTGCACTAATCCTGGATTTTAAATTAATTTCACGACTCCCTTTATTCATGTGCCAGCCTTCATAAATTAAGAGTTTTAAAAAAGAAGCCAGCAGAAGAGAAGTACATAAATAACTAACTAACTAAATAAATAAATTTTAGTCTCACTATATTGTATGAACTCGAAATGACCTTCTGTTTTAACGGAGAAGAGACCAGAATCTTATTCCTCACTCTTCAAGCTCGTACTCGCCAAACAAACACGAAGTGCTCCGAGCTTCCGGCACACACACGCAAGAGGAAGGCCAATTAGCACAGGGTGAAAACGCTGGGCTTATTTGAAGCAATGTTTCAATGACAATATTTAATTGGATGGTAAATCAACTCCTTATCAGCCTCTCCACAGCTTGGTGGGAGAGAGAGACAGGAGAGGAGACAGGAGAGGAAAACTGGGAACGAGAGGAAGAGGAGCTGACAGAGAGTGAAGGAGAAAAAAACACAAATAAGAAGAGATGAGAGACTCGTGTTGAGTGGAAGAGGTAAAACTGCGTGTACTGCATCTATGCAAGATAACCAGGCCTGTAAACCAAAAGGGCTACTCGGGGACTTCATAATGGTCATGTACCACAAATGTGATTAAAATTAAAGCTACACTGAATAAATAAATGATTGAATAAAAAAAAAAAGATGCTCAGTTTATAATTTTTCTTAACCCTTTGATGCATAACATATGTACACCCCTTCTAATGCACAACATGGGTCAAAAATGACCCGCATTCATTTTCCATGTTATTTCATGCTGACTGAGTTTTTCTTTGCTCTGTGTTTCGAAATCAATTCATTTTATGATTGAATATTCCAAGTATTCTTTAAATATCTTGTTTTTAATTACCACAGATCATTAATTTATTATTTTATTTCCTACTTTATGAACAAAAATAATTTTTAATTTTTAAAATTAAATGTCTTAATACTATAAAAAAAATGTTTCAAGTAATTACTTTAGCAGTGAATGGGGCCAAACAGTTATTTATTTAATACTTGCAACACGTTTGTCATTTTATCACACATACACATAAATCCTGATAACAGATAACAGCTATTGAACTGAACTTTATCTGTGGTTGAACAACTGTAAACTGGTGAAATGTGACCAAACAAAATGAAACACAACTGAACACATTAGTAGAACACAAACTGCCATCTCAATTTTTGCATGCCTCACAAATGATCACTAATTTTTTGTGCTCCTTGCACACCAGCCTAGTGCACTGGGAACACCAGCTGCTGGCTTTTCTGTCTTTTGAAACTGGGCAGATCGCGCACCTCTTCCTCTTTCTTTGGCCCTCCTGTCTGATGTCCTCTTGTAGCTGAGTGGTGGCTGTGTCTTTTTTTAACCCACACTCAATAATATGCTTCTGGAGTTTGGGTGTGCCCGCCATGCGCCTCTTCATATGTGGCATGACGAGCTCTTTGCCCAGCTCCTTGATAAATAGTCGTCATGCATTACTCGCACCACCCATATAATCAGGGTGTTGTGCACTGAAGTTGGTGTAGGCATTGAGTGTGGCAATATCCAGCATATTGTACCAGAGAACCATGAGCCACCTCCTTGTTCTCCGCAGACATGTGTAGTTGCTAACCATTTGATTCATTGTGTCCACTCCTCCTTTCGTTTTATTGTAGTACTGGATCACTTCTGGTTTCTTCTTCTGACTGCTGTTATCCACTGCTTTGTCATCATGCATGGTGCTCAGTAGGACAACAGCCTTTCCTTTCTTCTGCACATAGCTCACCATGGTCATGTTGCCATGGAATCCAAATTCCGAGCTATGAAGCTCCCGTGATTTGGATGGCTTCATGATAGGTGGTATGTCAGGCTTGTTCTGGCGAAGAGTCCCAACGTTTACGGGTCAGCGTTTCGTTTCTGACCCATGTGTGTAAACTTGATGTAGAATTACAAAAGCTGTGCTTGTTCATAACTTAAGAAAGAAAAAATAAAAATGATGATTTGTGGTAAACAAAAACAAGATATTTACTGCATATCTGGAAAAGTAAATGATAAAATTAATTTATTTCAAAAGTATATCATAGAAACACTCAACCATACATGAAGTAACCTGGAAAATGAATGCGGGTCGTTTTTGACCCATTTTGTGCATTAGAAGGGTAGTGATACAAAAAGGGTTTTTGTTCAAAAAGTAAGAAAGGAAAAAATTAATTAAGGATGTATGATGATCAAAAACAAGTTAATTGAGGAATACCTTGAATACTGAATCATGAAATTAATTTATTGCAAAGATATAGAAGATAAAAACTCAGCCGGGTCACTTTTGACCCATGTTTTGCATCAAAGGGTTAAATTGTGCCAGATGCATTAGTGAATTCTTTCCTTAGTTAAAAGTTTCAAATTATGATCTCATTATGTTGTCAAACATTGTGATGTATATTAGTACCTTTTGAATGATGATAAATGATCGAAAACATGTGAAAACAACAATTACAGCTCAGGACTTTCGAATGTAAAAAAAAAAAAGTAATTAATGACATTAAATTGTGTGTATTGTTTTTAACTTCTATTAAATAATGTTGTTTTTTTGGTTTTTTTTTTACTGATTTGTTAAAACTGTCACCATGTCATGACTGTAAAACTTGAGATAGAGAATCTGTGAAAAGATCCCAATTAAAAACAACCAATCAGAAGCAGGAGGAGGGTTTTAATGTTGTCAATCAACCCAGTGAATGTGCTACTAAATGTGCTAATGGTGGAGAAACAACTTAGTTACAGGAAAACAGTTTAGCTGCCATCATCTGTGGCTGTGCTAACTTGGGTTAACATTCTGCAGTGTAGCAGAGAGCCACACGGAGGGTGATTGACAGCTTTTAGACCCGCCCCCTGGCTCTGATTGGTTTTCTAGTTAGCACTGGGAGAAGATGGAGGAGCTCAATTTTTTATCACATATCTGTCTCATACCATATCTGTGTAACTAGTTAATCAAAATTAACACTGTAAAGTCCCGTTGTAAACAAAAAAAGAAGAGGAAAACTAGTGATTTTAAAACACCTCCTAAGCGTGTTTTGTGCCACTAATTGGACCATACGTGCCCTTAAACGTAAATATCACTTCGGCCTCTTGAAAACAAATTTTCATCTCCCCCATGCTGGGTTAAGAAGTGGCTTGAGTGAAAACAATCGACTTCATTATGCGTCGGACGCACTGATGTAGTGGCAGCCATAATCATCTGTTTTTACAACCTCCTCCCTAATCCGGTGTTTCAGTAAGCACTCTCTGCTGCCCGCTCTGAGTGCTGTCTGTAGTTATGCTGTCACCAAGCTGCGGAAACCTTCTCTTTTAGCTCGAAGGGCGGTGGTAGCTTAGCATCCGGTTGTAATGGCTGTAATACGACGAAGGGGAAAGTCATCCAACCTAGGAGGAAAAGACTACGTTCGTTGGAAGACGATGAGTATAGATCACTCTGTCTGGAGGAGGCCCGTGTGCTAAACTGACTTCCGTGGACTCAATCTTTAGATTATCAGACGGGTTGACTCCTATATAAACATGTGGCACACAAACACACACACAAACACATATTCTCCTCTGAGGCGATGCTTGTGATCTATCAAGCATGCTGGTAATCCCAGCGACGGCGGTCACTTCAGCTCTGTAAACAGCTGAAATATGGATGATAAAAGAAGCAGATGAAACCGAATAAACGAGGAGCCCGTGGACAAGAAAAAAAAAATCCTTGAAGATTTTCCAAACCGTGTTGGACTCGGCTCTGAGCCGTATAGGACTCCAAACTTCAATCGCGCTGTCTGGATGATTGGCAGTCTTCATTTGACTTTGGTATTTTTTTCATGACAGCAGAGCAGAGGAGGCGTTTCTGTTTTTTGGCCTCAGAGAGCTGCATTAAAAGATGAAGTTGGATACTTTGTGTAATTCTGACAACAGAGTAAACCTCTTATTTTACAGTGAGATTATCCACCAAAAAAGAAAAAGCAGAAATACGAGCGGATATGCTAATAGCCCTCGGAACATGTTTGCATTCGTCTAGCTCTCAGATTTGATTCTGTTTGACTCCCGTCTTTCTCTCCCTCTGCACATTATCCTCCTTTCTGCCCTCTTTTATCTCCCGTCGCTGCCAATCTCCTCGCGGAACATAATTATCTCCCAGTTATTGTAAATATGAATAGATTGCGTGTGTTTTGGGGGTGTTTTCAATCTCCCGTATTTTGTCAACCCACATGCATTCAGCAAGGCATTCATCTCCCTCTCTTTGCACATACAAAAACAGAGATCAGGGGGGAGCCTGTTTCTTTAGTCTTAAACACATTAGTGTAATTACCTCCTAATGATATTTAATTCCCACACAAAAGGAAACAAGACACTCCGGTGCATTTTGAAACATGAAAAGGCAGAGGGAAGAGAAGCATTTTGAGAGGAATCGCATTAAATTGTGTTTGTTATGTAATTTTATAGGTGACTGTTTGTGGAGCGTAAACAGGCCCCTCGCTGATGTGACAAATTAATGTAATAAACGGAACCCAGTCAGTAAATCCAAATGCAGCGTCTTTTTTAAGGAAGAGAGCAAGCTTTTTCTTTTAGATGCAGACAATTATAACTGCATTCGGTCCACTGGGGTCACAGTATGATTAGATTAACCATATAGACATTACAAAGCAAATGATCTTTGAGATTTACTGCAAGTGTGTATTGTTGCTTTTGACAATTACCATTGTGATCTAAGGGTACATTCACACCAGCCCTGTTTGGTCCACTTTGATCGAACTCTAGTTCGTTTTGCCCATGAAGTCCGGTTCACTTTTGGAGGTGTGAATGTGCAATCGAACTCGGATGCATACCAATAAAATGAACTGGAAGCTAAGGGTGTTTTCTAACCTGATAGCTCGCTAGACTTGGCTCGACTGGCGGCCAAAGTTGCAACATTACATTTTCAGCTGGTGTGGCTCACTTTCACTCTGCACTGTCTCAATCAATCCAAACCGGTTGGTAGATAAGTATAAGTAAATTTTCTCTGGTCTAATTCCTTTTCTGGGTTGGGAGAATAGGAGTCTAAAAAGTAATTGCTAAGATAGTTTTTGGGTATTCCAAGTTCTAATCCCTGTTCTGGTAGCCATTTCCCTGCCAGTGCTAGACCCGAGAGTTTGTTTTGGTTGCATTTACCCAGAACATCCTGCTGTTGGCGCGGTCCCTGGTCCGCTTGCTTCCACATTTGCATTCAAATCACACCAGAGATTACTTCAATCGAACCGAGATGCAGGTTTTTTTGTCTGCCAAATAGATTTACTGGAAATGTTGACCCTTTTTTGCTTTGTTGGCAAAAAGATCGAATTTACCATTTCGATCTAATTCTTCTGAACAAACTGAACAAAACCACACAACTTACTCTGAGTTGAGAAGCAGCTTTAGATGAGCATGTTTAAGATCTTTAGTTGTTTCGACTGCAGGAACCTTTTCCAAGGACCGGATTTGTATGATTCTGTTGTTTCCAGAATTAAGTCCAAATCCCATCATTTGCGGAATAAATGGATCATGACGGTTTTTCACATACAGACATGCCAAGTCAATAAACTACATCGAGAATATTTGATCAGAATATTCCAAATCAGAATTTGGAATCAGCCTGATCAATCCATCTCTAGCTACATTTAAAAAGCTTTTCTCAGTTGGAAAATATGTTTCGACAACTTAGGTTGTACCTCTTTTCTGTTGCTATTAATAATTGTAGCCAGCCCGTTGTGGGCATATGGTGTTCAATCACCTGCCAAGTCAGATTTCTTTCTTTCTTTTTTTTTTCTTTTTTGCATTTTGCATAAACAGCCTCTGAAAAAAAATCAACTTCTCAGGCTGTTCTTTGGCACAAACCATCTGGATCACATCTGGATGCATCTGACCCATGCAAACTGAAGCAGCAGTATGATAGCGACTTCAGACTAAATCTCTTAGTCGAAAGAAACTGATGTTGGCTTTATTTTCTTCTATCTGAATGTAATTAATTTCTGATTGTGCTTGAAGGCTGGTTAGCCCTTTTGGTTGTCTGCTGGCTTCACCCCTGCTTGTTATGGATTCACAAAGTGCTCCTCGCTCTTCTTAAACGTGCTTACGTTTGTGTAAACGCGTCTAGATTCGCACCAGCTAGACAATGTGATGACGTTTCTCGAGGCTCTACGAGAAACGTCGTCACATTTCTTCAGAGCGGTCTCCAGAACGGGACTGTGTCTTAGCGTGTTTTTGGCTTGCAACGTGGGACTGAGCAAGGGCCTTTCGGCTAGTGTGTGCGTCTGTGTTGCATGTGTGGACATCTTTTCTATCTGAGCTGCTATTTCAGAGAGAAAGGATTTCTGCCTCAGTAATTGCCTCTGCTATATCCATTTTTCTTTGGTATCTATTTTCTCCCAGAAATTTGTCCTTTTTTCTCCCCCAGACTTACGCCGCAGCTCTTGGCCGACTCTCATTTCTCTTTCATGCTCTCCCTATCATACGGTCCTTGAAATTAACTGCGATCTCGCAGTAACATCAATTAAGGGAACCTGTGCGCCATACACCCGTTTACCATGTGAAAGTCACCTGTCCATTAGGTCCATTAAAAGCTGGTTAGCATTCACTGAGCTCCGGGTTCTTTCGAAGCGCCAAACGGCCCGGTTCGTAATAATACACTCAGAATCAGGGACACAAAGTGTCAGAGGGGATGAAAATGGATGGGTGAGGAGAAAGATGAACAGAAGGACAGATAAAGAACAAAAACAAGGCAGCAGGCCTGAACTCACCTGCGTTTCCATTTTTCCGTGTCAACAGTATTTCACGTCGCAATGGAGCAGCTAGCTCCCGTTGAATTTGACGGGAGCCGTAAGGCGAAGAGAGCTTCCTGCGCGCAAAGATCTCTGCTGGTTCCTGATATTTAAATGCTAACATTTTTTGTTTTATTTTTCTAAATTTCACCTTCTGATTCAGATTTTTATTTTTTAATATCTCTGGTTTCTCCACTCCAGAACTGTAACTTAAGAAGATATTAGAGCAAGATTAAAAAAAATTAAAAAATTTTCACACTTTATTTGGTTTTGGCGTGTGTGAGCAGTTTTATTTGTATTTCAAATCAAAGACGAAAAGGTAGAGGACTTGACTGTCTTTGTTCTTTGGTGTCTAATATGACCAAATAGTGAGGTTAGCGCAACAAGAATTACAAGTTACAAAGGTTGACAACATTTCCAAAGTGAACAATGTCTATGAGACAAAGCTCAAAAAGATAAAACAGTGTACAAATATTTCTGTTATGCAACTATTCACTCTTGTGATCTAAATAAACTGCAGTCTGTCTTTGACGTGTCTCTACTTCCTCTGATTTCGTTTGGAATCTCTCGTTAAACTGACAATAGCTAAATTTAATTCTTCTTCACCCAGTAACAACATCAACACTGAAGAGTGGTGTTCTCAGTGCAATCTGGTTGCACTTACATAAGGTGCGGCGATTGATTTGAAAAAGGTCAATCAAGGATTGTGCTATTTCTTTTTCCTTTGGCCACAACAAAAGTGACAGTTTATTGCTTGTTTGCAGACTTTTTGGGTAACTCTGACGCACAAATGCTGCTCCTGAAAAACATATATAGGCCTCAGTAGGACACAAGTTACACGAGAGTATGATTTGTGTGATTTTTCTTACTAAGCTGCACACAGGACCTGAATTCATTCATATTTTTAGATAATGTATCTGTCTGTCTTACAGATGTAAACTAAGAACTTACTAAATATTAAAAGATTCACCAGCTTTTTTCTTGGCATTATTAAACAGAAGTCCTGTTTATGAAAATAATAGGCTTATTTAGTAACACGCTGTTGATATTTATAAGTTTATAGCCACATTTCTGCGACGCTTTGCTGTTTTTTGGCGTCATCTAGTCTGGTTGAGCGCTCAACCAGCCTTTCTGGATTCAAAAACTGACTCATTTTTCCTGCGTTTTTATGCTTTATCCACTCAAAATGAAGAACACGCTTACTACTGAAAGGGATTGTTGTTCTGTGATGACTCAGAATTATGGTCTTGAGTCATAAGCATACGTACGGTTAAAAAAAGGTGGTAATCCTTTTCATCCTGATCTTGGGGAAAAGTGTAGATGTTGAAGACGAAGTGGCCCGAGGACACCCCCTTGAGGAACCCTTGGTAGTTTTCTTGCATTTTAAACTCTTTTCTAGACTACAAATCAGTGTCTTATGATCAACTGTGTCAGGCATCACTAAAATCAAACACAGCGCGACAGCAGACTAGTAAGAAGTAAATAGTGCTAACAATTGCTAATTGTTAGCAAGATTTATTGGTTAAAACTGACTCTCGATTGCAGTTTGAGGTTTTCTGTCGGAAGAAAAGGTCTCCATCCAGCGCCTGTGACTTCAGGTCTGTGTGATTAATCTGCTGAAGCTGAATAACGGCTCCTGTCCAGAAAACATACAGATGGGTTTTCGTTCTGTGAGCTCGAGCAGGCGCAAAACCCCGGCCTGCAGTGCCTGTTGTTGTTTCAGCAGGCTGTGATTTAAGGCTGAACATGATGTCACCCCCATCATCATGGTGGCTAAATTGCCCCTCCGTTCTCGTTGGCGCTGTTAGTAATGGCGCGTGACGGAGGTTGTGTTGCCGTAGACTGAGACAGGTTCTGACTTCCCGCTCGCCGCTCCGCCGTCTTCCTTCATCTCGTTGAACCAAGATCCAAGACAAAGATCTGACCCGGAGAGCTGCATGTGTTTGCAGTTACCTTTTTATTTTTTTGGAACTGATCTCTTTGCAATTGAGATGATTCTTATGTATTTTCCAAAGTGTTATCACACAAGATCACTGGTCCCTGGGCTGCAATAATGGCTTGTTTTGGCCTAAATAGAAAAGCAGTTTGGTGCTGGACTGGAGCGGCAGAAATGAACTGAGTTTGAACTAAGAAAGCAAAGGCTTCCAGCTGGGCAGATGTTAATATTTCAGAGTCCATAAATACGAACACTGCCTTGCAGAAGTATTAACATCATTCGAACTTTGCCGTATTTTCTTACAGTCAACAGACTGGAGCGCAGTCTGATTGGAGAGCATCTGTTAGGTCTGGACTTTGACTATACCACTCTAAAAATATTAATGTGCTTTAAAAGTGACTATTAAATTCTAGCGCTGCTTAGGTTTATAGTGCTGAAAAGTGAACACTTATCCTAGTCTGAAGTCTGCTAGGGCTGCCCAGATTTTTTTTTCTTCTGATTGTTTTCATAATTTTTTCGTCCACTTCACAATAATGCACCATTTTAAGTTGGTCTATTATACTCAATTGCAATAAAATGCTTCACAATTTGCGGTCGTAATGCGGTAGACTGTGAAAGTTTAAAGGGAACCTATTTTGAAAAAATTCACATTTTGTACATTTGTTCTGATCTACTTCTAAAAACACCTCAAGATGTTTTTTTTTTTTTTTTTTGGCAATAAGGGAATATTTTTTGGTGTCCTGAAAACCTCTCGATTACTAAGTCAGGATTGACTGGCTCTACGTCGTCACGGAGCTCCTGCTGGTTTCACTGCTGTACAATGGCTGCTGGAAAAGACAAGTTTTCTGTTTCTGACTTGCTGCAGTCTTGTTGGTTGTGCAGGAGGCTCTACTTCTGTACTTCTGCTTTTCAAAGAAGTACAGCTGTATGTTTGTAGCCATTGTCGTATACAATTGTAAATGTTGATTTGGGACCGTGGCTAGCAACAGCTAAATTAGCTTTAAAGTGACAAGATGCCCTAAAACAAGTCATTCTGAATGCAGCTCTAAGTAGACAGACCTGAAGAATGATGATGTTTAAAAAAAAATGTAATGAACATGTTTTGTATAACCTGTCCAAGGACACGTAGTAGGTCACCTGTGAGGAATATTAATGCTGTTGTGAGACGCTCTCACAACTTAACCTTTCAACAGTCTGTTGTTAACATGTACGCTTCCTGCTCTCAGACGTTGTTTGTCTTCATTTATGTCTGAGGATGCAGTCGTGTTTTTATGATCGGACGGACTCTGTGGACGTGGCCGCCATGTTTACACAGATTAACAGCCTGCAGCCAGTGAACTGGTTAATCAGACCACTTACACAGACTCCCTCTCTGCCTCCCAATCAAACCCCAGGCTGGCCCTCCGCTTGTCAAGCTAAAAGTGTCCTGCAGTTTACATGACACGGGCCAAGCCGCAGTCATTTCTAAATCTGAATAACTGAAATGCTCCTTTTTTCTTTTTTTTTTTAAATTTACACGTCCTTACTGCTTCACTAGCCCCGGTGTTTAGCATTTAAAGACCTAATTTGCGGTGAGCGTGATCCATCCGGCGCATCAGACGGACGTTGAAAGCCTCGCGTCTCTGAGCTGTGGTCGTAAATTTACGGCAGCCGCACTGCTTTACATGAACACGCAGGAATTTATGAATTCCTCGACCTCGGCTGAACCGCTCGGGGTGGAGCGGCTCGAAGTTGGCGTTGGCTGAGCTTTTGGATTTCTCCACATGTTGAAGTGATAAACAAGCGTAATAAAAAATTTAAAAAAAACTTCTCTTGGAATTTGATGACTATTTATGGCATGTGTGTTTTTATAAACCAGCTCAGATAAAAACACGGCAATAAAACGTCAATAAACACAGCAGCGGCTGTATAACATTGAAACCAGTTGCATAATTTTAGTAGTCCCTCTACAAAACCCCCAAGAAAGGGAACTTCTTGTTTTCAGCTTGACATTTCAATGGTTTTCAGGTGGTCTCTGCGCACATAAACGGACCTCACCGGCTCAAAAGATTGGCAGCTGTGTCCACATGTTGCTTTGTTCACGCTCTGGCCACCCTTCAGTGGCTTTATGGGAGAGCTGGGTGGAAAATCTCTGTAGGAAACACAGGAGTTTACCGCTTCATTTGGAACATCTCTGGAAAATTGCAAAGCTGCAGAATATGGCTGGAAACAGCAACGACAGCTGAATTATGAAGGCTCTGCCTTTCAATTGGTAGAGCCTTTCGCGGCTTTACCAACGGTCAATGCTTGACTATTGTACGGTGAAGCATTGACCATATAATTGCGCAAATTGGAGTTACAGAAAAAAATTCACTCAATGGAAAGACGTCAATTTCGAAAGAAAATCCATGTTTTCGATAAAATGTTGGTATTGAAATTGGTTTATTTTGCAAAACTGCAATGGAGACGCTTTTTTTGCATCAAAGAAAGTGTCTCCATTGCCTGATCAAAAACAGGATGTTAGTCATTCCAGAAAGACGAAGAAGACGACAGGAAGTGGTTGGAGGATAATGACGCGGCATGTTTTTTAACGTCTTATCACGTAAGCAAATGTATTCACGCGTGATTTTGATTGTGTTTCTTTTTTAATGGAAACGCCTCGACTGCGAAAATGTGCGGAATACAGACTTCGGTTTTGCGGACGTTTATAATGGAAACACAACTACAAAAAAGTAGCAGTAGCCCCTTTTCTATTGACCATAAAAATTGGAATTACAAAAATAAATTAGCTTTACAGACACACGTCATTTTTGAAGAAAATCACATTTGTTTGATAAAAGGGTTTTGTGTTAGATTTTTCAGCCAAATTTAAATAGATGTATTTCAAAAACATGCATCACACGAGTCAGGTGACCAACAACCAGACGGTGGAACTTGGCATTTTTTCCTAGGCACAGACAATCCGGTTCAGGTTGACGTCAACAACCTGAAACATGCAGCCAAAGCTACAATGGAAGAGCTTAGATCCAAATAAATTATTGGATGACCTACAATGGCCAAGTCAAAGTTCAGATGTAAATCCAGTTGAGAATCTCTGCTGTTCAATCTGACTGAGCGTTAGCCGTTTCAAATTTTTCAAAAATACTCAAAAATTGTGCCAAGATGGTAGAAAAATACACCAAGAGTCAGCAGCTGTCATTGTAATGAAGGCAACACTGAGAATATTTGAAAACCATCTATCATGCACTAGTAGACCTGACACCATAACAATTGATGAATTGTCCCAGAAATTATTTTGATGAACAATAATATATATTTTTTTTAACAATTTTGAAGTAGTATAATAATAATGGCATAAATAATGCAAGAACACATGATCAAAGATCAATAAACTTTAAATTCCAATAAACATTTATCACTGGAATATCCAAACAGATATACAAAACAACAGAAACAACGAATAAAATGAATAATGAAGTCTGTGTAAAGAAAATTGTGCTTTGTTTAAAAAAAAAAAAAAAGGAAAGAAAAAGTCCCTGGAGTTTGACTGCTTGTGTTGTAAGCACTGTATGGATCAGTTATGGACTCTAAGCGCTGTTAATGTGTGAAGTTTTAGTTTTATTTTGAGGTTGCGACTCTATAACGGTTAGTTCTCAACTAGACTGTGAAAACCCTGCTGTTTTCAGGGTTTATGCCCTGAAAACGGCATAAACCCGTTATGTTTTCCACAGTCAGCCCCCCACGCTTTACATGAGACATGACTCACTAAACCTGGAACGTTCAGGCGTTTGGTCAAACCTGAACCTGATGCGTTGTGAGCGGACCTGCCTTCTCCCTGTGTTGCTGCGCTTTTTCTCCTTTTGATCGTTCTGTTTTCAATGCAGAACTGCTATTACCATTTGTTAAAGTCAGGCTTTCTGTCTTTGTTTTCCTCCAGGTCAGTCTGCCAAACGACTCCAGCTGCGTTGAAGAGATTTTGCGGGTATGTTCCCTGGACACACATACACACACACACACACAGTCTCTCTCTCTCTCCTATACACACAGGGTAATTGCACTGATTATCAGCTGTTTTCTGTTTGCTCTGAAAGACTTTGGTTCTTCTCCAGAGAATTTGATCGTAGGAAGAAATGACAGAATGAAGCGAGAGAATGAGAAACAGAAGGGCTGCAACACAAAGGATGGGAAAAAGAGATACTTTGGCTCAGGTCCATGATTATAGATTTTTTTGTTTCTTGTTAAATGATGTCAGGCAGAAATCTTTTCCATAATTTTTCCTCCATCCGTGTTTAGCAGGATTTCTCCAAACAACTCGTTTCTTTTTCCTCCTGTCTTTCTGTTCTGCTCTGAATGATGTCAAAACAGATGTTTTCCCCGACAATCTACCCCTCCTCTGTCAGCTGCCCCGTCGACCAGGACGCGATCGGACGGCTCAGTTAGCTCCTAAACCTCCGTCTCAGCTGTGGAAACACATTCCCTCCGTTTCCTCCTCTTCCTGTCTGTCTCTCTCCGCTCCTTCCTCCCTGCCCTCTGTCGTTCGCCGCCCTCTCCCTTTCACAAATCGATATGCCGGTCAACAGGCTTTGTGACAGACTATCTGCTGTGAGCCGCTTGAAAGGCCTCTGTCAATAATATCGGTGCGCCATTGAATCCGGCCTGTGATGTTTAGTCGTGTCAAGTGGAAAGATCAGGGCGTTCAGAATGTGAGGCCCGCGGCCCGTTCCCTCCCCTACCAGTCAGCTGTCAGGGAAACATGGCCGATTCACATGCGGGGTAGCGAAGTCTAACGGTGAGGCGGTAAAGAGATGTAAAGCAAAACATTGCTTTACCGACTGCCAGAACCGATGGCTTTGTCAGTCTGTTAAAGTGACGGTTCTGTTCTGTGTAAATCAAAGCCCAAGTGGTCGTGGTGGTTCTGTGTCACACTGTCATGAATCTTCATATTGGGCTGCGTGTGCTGTGGCTGAACACACTGTTCTCAGAGCATCGACTGTTTGCTCTGCTAAGAAACTGCTGTGGCCCAGAAGGGTCAACGGGATGCAAATGCCACAACGCAAATTCAAATGTCACAACGCAGCAATAAACAGCCACAAGGCAACAGCAAAAAGGCACATTGCAACAACAGAAGTTATCGTTGTTTATCGACGCAAACAATGCAACAACAAATGATGCAACATAACAACAAAAAGCCGTAAAGCAACAGGAAAGAGACACATTGCAAAAGCCACAACGCAACGGCAGAACGTGTGAAAGCAACAGCAACAAGTCACAGCAAAGCATGACGGGGACAACACAACTACGAAGGACACAAGGCAACGACGAAAAGTCAAAATGCAACAGCAAATGCTACATCGCAACAGCAGGAAGTTATAACGCAAAAGCAAAAATCCATATTGCAGTTTTGTTGACCTTTCTGCTACAGTAAGAAACAAACCACTAAACTATTTAGTTTGAGTCCTGAATATTTAATTTTTCTGAAAGATTGACCTCAAAACAACTAAATAAATTGCTGACAGGACTTCAAGCTGCATAAAGAAAATCACATCATAACTTAAAAATCACTGAAAAAGAGGCAAAAACCAAATGACTAGAGAGAGGAGTGGAGTGTTTTGGTCTGATCTTTTCAGAAGTCAACACAAGGAAATGTCAACTATCCGTCTGTCGTCTTCCTTTCTTGTGTCGGATCTGGTCACAGAGTAACAGGTCCAAAAGAGAAATCCCTCTTCACCTCATTATCAGACATCCTGAGGCTTTCAAACAGTCAGAGCCATAAATACTCTCTCCAACTACTTCTGGGTGTTCTTCTGCAGGGTTTCTTTCCAGCGGGACATGCCCGGAAAATCTCTAAATGGAGTTATCCAGGAGGCATTTGATCAGCTGTCCAAACCGCTTCGACTTAATTATTTCAGCGTGACGCCTAAGGCTGCGTCCAGCCGCCATACGTACCAAGCTAATTTCAGCTGCTTGCAGTCAGGATCCGGCTCTTTCAGCCACGGTCCACATCTCGCGGCCACAGGTGAGGGTCAGAGTCTAAACGGGTCGGGATAATGAGAACTTTAACGGCGCGTCTCTTTAAATCCGTCAGTCCGTCCGTCTCTCCCCACTGCTTCATTTTCACCATCAATCTTGAACGAGACAGTAATCCCAACTCCTCTACTTGAGGCAGGATTTGACCTCTGGCTGAAGGCTACGTCACACTGGAGGTCGTGACCTTGAGATTCCAACAGAACGGAGCTGCGCCATATATCAAAACGCAATCAACAGCCCAAGATCGATGTTTCAAATGTCAGAAAAGGAGCGCTTGAACGCCACATTTGCTGAGCTACCAGGCTAGGAGTTTCCTACGTTCATGCTGTAGTACATTTGGCCATTTGCATCAACTTTTGCTGAACTTGATGTCAACACCTGATACAGATTTTAATGGGCTTCGTGAAAATGGAAAAGAAAGTAAATACTGACAATATAGGCATTGGTTATGATTTTCAAAAACAAAATCCCAGCAGTCCTTAGCTGCCAGTTTGCATGTATTGCTGTGTCTTTCATACATCAGCAACAGTTATCATAATCTGGTTTTTGTTTTAAAAAAAAAGACCCTAAAAACCACAAATGTTGTGAAAAAATCTTAATTTATTTCTAGAACAAAAAATGGCGTCTAAACTGTTTTTTTAGGTTGACAAAAATTGGCTTAGTGATGATTGGGTGAAAATAATAATAATAATTGTGATTTATCTTTAAACACCTGCATGGTGTCAAGCAAAGTTAACTTGAGTTTTACTGCTAATGCAGATGTGCTTGTTGCTTAAAATAATCGATTAATAATTAATATTTTACCAGACCAGAGTGTTTTGCTATGAACATTTCTTTTCCACATAGAAAAGCAGTGATTTCCTTTTTTTCTTACCGTCAGTTTTCCATATACAATAGTGTTGAATGAAAGTGTAATATTCAAACACCTGATCTTTCTGTGCGTTCCCAGAGACAGGCACTGTGAAACTCAAAGTAGTGCCGAAATGTTGCCTCTTTTAATGCTTTGACCCTGTAGTCACACACTTTGGATGGAACTGTCATTAATATGATAAATTAGATCAGTATAAAACCTCATAAACCCCGCGCTTCAATAAGCCAGCCTGTCTGAGTCCTTTTGAAAGTGATTTTTAATGACCGTTCGTTGCGTCCTTGTGAGTTTTTAGTTGACTTTTGCCGAAAAGTAATCACAGTGTATATTCAGACATTAAGGCAGCTTGTTCAGCTGGTGTCAGATTAGTAGCAGTGAGTGCATATGTGCAACCTTTGTCTACATTTTGTAAAAGTGTTTATTGTTTATTCCTTCCACTCAGCTGTGCTTCCTGCAATCCACCATTAGAAAAAAAACACACATCAGACAATAGAAATGTTTCAAATATATGTCAGATGACAAATTTAGCATACACATTGATAAAATAATTAATTACAGTTCATACAAAATGTTGATAAATTTAAAAATATGCAATAATTTACCATTTCTATTATTCACATGTCTTCATGTTGCTGTTTTGTTTCATGTTCTGGTTCAACATAAGCAGCAATATTGTGTTTACAATGAAAATGCACATTTGAAAGTAACGTTAACATGTATCACGTTGGAACAACAAGCTTGAATATTTTCGATTGAAATCCTACATGTGAAAACTAGTGTACCAATCTACCAGTTTCCAAGCATCCGAGCTTCTCGTCCACTCGGCTCCTTCAGACTAGCCAGCAACAATTAGCAAACACCTGGTGAAACTGCACATTTCATTATAGGAGCTACTTCTCAGTGAAACGCTGATGAAAACTTTGTTAAAGGGTCAATAGAGGAGTCATGATGTGATGACTTCCTGAAGGAGGAGTTTCAGAAAGAGCAGGAGCTTCTTAAAGAGACAGCGACCCAATTTTCAAGGAGTTAAATCACATCTTGAAAATTATATTTGATGTAGATATAATTTTTTATGTTACAACTGAAGGTAACATAGGTACTTGATTATACTGTAAAATAGCATTATGTGGCTGTAGAACACATGAAATCGCCCCTTTAATTTGTAAAAAAGACGTTCTCCTTTGCTTTGGCCGCATGGAATCCCAAGAGCATTTGTAGTTATAACTTTGCAAAATGTGAAAAACTGTAATAACAGCATTTTTAACACGGGAGAATAAATAAGCACCTTCTGTGATCAAACAGTGTAGGTGATATTTGGCAAACAGATAACAGCCGTAATGTTACGCTCCCTCAGTACTGTACTGCTTTCAATATGACATTTACACTCTTTCTCTCTCACCCACACACACACACACACGCAAATATGTTCAGGCGAAATCAGGGGTGCTGTCTGTCAAAGCATAGGAAGTCTTCAAGGAAGGACAAGATGGTGTCAGAAAGTGGGGCTGTTGCTTAGCAACCCAGCGTATTTCGTCAGGGTAGCGTAACAATACTGTAAAGAGGGGAAAACACACCCAACACATCTGCAGATGCATTCTGGAGGACCTTCAGAAATGTTGAGCTGATTCATGCCCTGAGCTACACATACACACACACACACACATTTTCCTCACACATATGAACACATGCGTCATCGGATGAATATGACTCATCTCCTCCAGAGGGGAGAATAAATGTATGATGGGAAATCAGTCTTTTTGGCCCAGTGACCTGCTGTAAGGAAGTTGAATACGAACTGATTGACTGTCAGAGAGAAAAGAAAAAAAAGAATCGACACTTGTTTTGTGGCCGTGGCTTGGACTGCCGTCCAATAGGAAGACGGTTCCGGGTTCCTATTGAACGGAACCGAGCCGTTTTCTGTAGAGCTTTATGTTCTCCTGGTGCGTCTGTGGGTTTTCACTGGGTACTCTGAATTCCTCCACAACGTAATCATGCCACTTCTTGCTGTTTGTCTTTATTAAGTCTGGGCTTTGGCTTTGTCAAAATCTGACGAAGTTTAAAAGTAAGAATACTTTTACGAAGCACAGTGAGTCCGTTCAGTAGAAATAACTGAAAAGCTGCAGCTTCTGTGCTGCGTTGTTGTCACGCAGCCAGACGGAGTCAGCCTTTTATTTTATTTTTTATAATTTAACAACTCTGCACTTAACCAACTCTCCGTACACCGATCCCCGTGTGTACCACAACCCTCCCTGTGCAACCCAGCATTTATTCTGTAAGCAATAATGAGGGTCCGCTCTGAAGGGGGGGGAGAAACGGGGCAGCGCGCAACCTTGATTGAACGCTGACTCCACTCCTCTGCTCCAAAGAGGCTGCTCAAGCAATCCTCCTGCCGATGTTTTTGCTAAAGTTTAGCCAGGATCATCGCTCTTCAGACGCAGGACCAGAGTTATTTCCTTCATTTGTCTGAACGTAAGAACCAGAAAGAAAAAAAGTAAACGCCTACGTTCTGCTGCTTCTCAGTAATCATTAATGGTGACGTAATAAAAGATGTGTGTGTGTGTGTGCTCAGGAGATGACCCATTCATGGCCTCCTCCGCTCACAGCCATACACACGCCCGGGAAAGCCGACCAGACCAAGTTCCCCATCCCAAACAAGGTGAGTGCACACACTGCAAGAATCAAAAAATTCCCTTTCTTCTCCTGTGGGTCTGGCTAAAACACAAAATCTTATCAAGTATTCTCAGTGCAAACATCTTGGCACACTTGAAATAAGACCAAACTAATGTACAAATAACTTCTCACAAGATATAGGAGCTTGTTTTACATAAATAATTCCTTAGTATTGATGAAAAGTGGTAGATTATTAGAACAGCCAGACTCAGAAATAATTGTCTCCCGCTGGTCATCTGACTGCTCAACAATCCCACCACCAAGACTGTCTGAGATTACTTCAAAATGCATTATTATTTGTACGTTATGTAACTATAGGTAAAGTTGTGTTTTTGTGTGTGCTCCGGTGGCCAAGCGATGACATTTCATCGCCAATTTCACTTATGTGTCTTTGTGCAATGACAATAAAAATAGGTCTAAATCTAGAAAAAGGGAAAAAATGTCTTGTTACAAGTGAAATAATCAGCCATTGGAACTGGTATATTTTCATCAGTACTAAGGAATCATTGACTTGAGACTTGAAAAGTTACTTTATTTTCTTATTTCAAGATATTTGTACTAGAAATATGGTGGGATTTTGTGTTTTTGGGCTCCAATCACAACTTGTATGCCAGTGACGCTTCGCCATGGCGACCCTACCATGAGTACTCATGTTAACAAAGAAAAAGAAGAACAATATCTTCAAGTAGCCCAACAATAAGCAAATACAGTGGTCACATTTTTTTTTATTGTTGTTGTTAGAAATGGATGTCAGCCTTAAATCCGAAACTGAAAAAGCGTTTTGTACGTTTGCCTGATTAAACAGTTAGTCACCCGTTTGGCAAATTCCATAAAAAAAAGACATAAATATAAAAAACCTCATTCATTAAACTCCTTTCTTTCTGTTTTTTTCTCTCCTTTCTCTCCCGTTTGGCCAGGAGACCCAGCATGTAACCTCAGCCTACAACACCCAGAGTAAGTCTATCAGACTGTAAACAACAGCTGAAGTTATGACTGACACTGTGGTTGCTATGACGATAACGACATTCAGCACATATGTAAGGAAGCGGTTTGGACTGACAATCACTAAAAGTTTGATAAAGTGTCTTTGCAATTTGATGTGAAAGTTACATACGTGTGAACTTATATCATAAAGTGTGATGTTTTATCTTTAGGTTTTATACAAAACAGAAACAATATATTGTTGTAAAAGCTGACAGAGTTTCACGATTCTGCATTTGTTGCCAGCGGTACCTCTGGTTCACAATCTACATATGTGAATAGTTAATTGCACAGTGGGATCAGCTGAGATTGTTATGTAACAAATACAGATTCATAAAAAAATGGAGGAGCAAATTTGATGTGAAGGAATTTGAGTGAACCAGGCCTCCTAACCCAACATCAGGGCTTTAACTGTGGAGTTTATACATTCATGTAAGACAAAATCCACCATGTTAATGTCTGTTTATGTAAATTGCACCTCCTGAGTGAAGTTGCCCCCGCCTTCTCCATCCTCCTTCTTATTGAACAAAATTAGTGTCAAACGTTTGTGCAGCAAAAATCTTTTGTTTGTGCCACTGTCATTTTAAAGATATTGACAAATGTTTCCAGAGGTCACCAAAGGTCAACCAGCCAGTCCACGTTGATAAAACCAAACAAATTGTCAATGTCAATCAACTGTGATACAAAAAATGTTGCTGCACAAGCATAGCAAAATTAATTTCAATAATTTTGTATTTGTTATTCTGTCAGTGTAACACTGGGAAGGTCAGGTTGACCTTTAGTGACCTCTGGATTCTTTTTGTTGTTATTATTTTTTTATTTAAAAAATTATAACGGCACAAACAAAAACATTTGCTGCCCAAATGAAGCACAAAATTTATTTAAATTTTTTATTTTTATTTTGTCAATGTGGCACTGAGAAGGACAGGTTGACCTTTGGTGACCTCTAGATTTGCTTTCTTTCATCTTACAAATTATAGCGGCACAAACAAAATCGTTTTGCAGCACAAAAGTAGCACAAATTGATTGACACCATGTTTACTTTGGATTTTTTTGTATACACTGACCTTTCATGACCTCTGGAAACATTTATTAATACCTTTAAAATGATAGCGGCACAAACCAAAATTTTTGCAGCACAAACGTTTGACAACCAAATTTGCTTCAATTGAAGGAGGTGGGAGGGGGCCGACTTCACTCCGGCAATTGACCTATGACCTTGATGTTAAAAGTCCAGTGCTGCTGGCGCCGAGCGGACGGCGTGAAAACGTTTTGTGATGCAGCAGAATAACGAGAGGTAAAATTCTCCCTGCTGCAGTGAGAAATCGACACAGAGATGCGCAACATCCTAAAACGTTGACTATTCACTTCTTTCATATCCCCCAGGCCCACAGCTGCATATGTGCAGCAATTCTGATAAAACTCTTCCTCAAGTGCTTTTCAGAGGCTGCTGATTTTTAATTTTTTATTTTATTTTATTTTTTTACATTAAAGCCCGACTTAAACGCTTTGAGATGTTTGCTGGGCGTCAGTGAAGCCGAACGGTTCCCGCCTCGACTTTTCTGTCAGGAAGTGAAACTGCTGAGCAAAACAGGAATTCAAAGGACTTGGTTCGAAGGAAAAAAAAAAAAAAAAAAAGAAACGGTCTGAACAGCTACTAGGAGAAATAAATAATCTAGTCAGGTTTTATTGCAAAACGAGCGCTGTGCTCTTCAAAACCTGGCAACGCAAACAGACTGTGGCAGAGTCATCGTCGGGGGGCAACAATGCTACAAGACTCTGGTTATGTTAGTTTGGCTTCTGGTCAAGCACACAGACAAACCTTGACTTATGCAAAACGATGTCAAGAATGATTGAACGTCCTCTGTCGTCTCCCCTCCTCCTCTTCCTCCTCTTCCTCCTCTTCCCCCCGTTGTGTTGCAGAGAGATGTACGGTGTCGGCTAACAAACCTGCTGCTAAACCGTCCACCGCACCGCAGAAGTCGTGAGTACCTCTCCTCAAACACACACACACACACACACACACACACAAATTGAGAATTTCTACACCTGCTGCTGTTTCTTGAGCCTCAAGGTAAAATTAAACCTGACTCTTGGATGGAATTCACTCATGGTAGGAAGATGGAGGGAGGGGAAAAGAAAAAAAAAAGGATTGTGTGGATCAGAGCGGGAAAGTGCAGCTACATTAATTTAACCCCAGCCAGCAGCATATTGCAACACCTCCGTTCGCGCCACATCACTCACAGAGCGGGATGAGACCGAGAAGGCAGAAACCCCGTGAGCCTCACCGATCCTGTGTTTAACCAGTCAAGTTAATTATTCGGTCACACGAATGTCAGACATTTCCAGATCTCTGACGGATTCCGCTGTTCAGTTTTTGTGGATTTTGGTTTTTCTGTGGAACGCTAGACAAGTCAGTGTGTTCAAAGTCGCCTCTGAACACACTGTGTTCACTGCCAAAACACAAAATCCTACCAAGTATTTTTGGCCTCGTTCCTGGTGCAGATATCTTAGAACGCTTGAAATAAGACAAAACTGACTCACAGGTAACTTTTTGGCAAGGAATAGGAGTTTGTTTCAAGTTGATAACATCTAAATATGGCAGATTATTTTATTTATAACATGGGGAAAATATTTTTCTAAGTGGGAAAAAATCTGCCTGTGGAACTGGAGCTTTTTCAACAATATCTAGGGAATTAATAATGACTTACAACACGCTCCTAAAAACCTTCTTCTAAGATAGTTTTGTCTTTTTCCAAGCGAACTAAAATATTTACACTAGAAACTGGACCAAAACAATACTTGGTAAGCTTTAGTGGTTTGGCGGCATAGATATCATTTTAAGAGTTGAATCAAAACAGTCTGAAAGTCTGAAAGTCAACAAAAAATCTAACTGATTCACTGGAAAAGTTAAAAAGAAAGTTATGATTCTGCCAAATTGTGGCTAATGTGGCTAATGCTAGCCACATGTGGCTAACGTGTTTTGTTGATTTAAAACTGTTTTGTTTTAAATCAACAAAACAGTCGCTAATTAATCTTGATTTTGCGTAATATGAACAAATGCAGTTAATGTAGTTTTGGATGTAATTGCAAATTGAGGCAACAAGGCAAAAGTTTCGCTGGTTGCGCAATAGAAGCTTATGAAAATACTGTATAATAGTTATATTTTTAATGGGATTATATTTAATGGTTTTTGCTCTGCTCACCACAAAAACAAACAAAACAAAACAAAACAAAATAGGTAAGTTTCTGCTTTGAAAAAAAAAGAAAAGAAAAAGCTGCTTGTTTAATCTATTTGTAATATTTGCCAGTAGTAAACATGATGCTCCACTTACTGCAGGCATTCGGCTGCTTATTGTTTATGCTAATAAGCATAAAATGCTCACTGTGATGAAAGGCTCTAGCTCATGTTAATCAGATGTAAATGTTCTTTTTCCTGAATCTTTACTCTACTGGAGGAAACACAGACAAACCTGAAAGCGGACGACAGGTGAAGAGCTCTGCTTTGGTTGAGCCGAGATCCCATCGCAGGACGTTCAGACATCTGCGTACGAGCGAGTCCAGCTTGGCGGCGTCAGAAATGCGTCTTGTCTTAAAAAACGACTTTCCCCACCAGCTGGGAGAGTTTGCCCCGCATTTGCAGAGCAAGGCACTAGCGGATGCTAGGGTTACAGGTTCACTTCCTGCCGCTGTTTCAGGTGAACGAATCGCCGCTTTCGGTATTCACCTGCAGCAGGCGGGCGGCCGATGAGGAGAAAACAAGACGGCGGCCGCTAACGGGCGGCGCTGTTGCTGTTTTTGACCCGGACTCTGCGGGGGGTTTGTCCATGAACAGCTGGTTCAGGTCAGGGCAGATCTGAGTCAGCCCAGCACTTTGACTAGAAACACTCGCTCAAAGCTTTTTATGTCTACGACAGAGTGCCAGGGTTCTAGAGGATAAAGTCGAAATAGCATGAGAATGAAGTCATATTATTATGATAATAAAATCGTAATATTACGAGAATAAATTCTAAATATTGCAAGAATAATTCCATAGTATCATGAGCATAAAGTCAAAATAATATGACAATAAAGACACAATAATTTGAGAATGGTTATACTATTAAGAGAATATAGTTATGACTGAATTATCATACAATTTTGACTTTATTCTCTCACTGTTATGACTTTGTGCTGAAGTCTTTATTCTTTATTTAGATAATATTATAATGTGGTAGTTTTATTTTATTTCATTTTTTTTATTTCCTTAGTGTAGAGCAACAGCATATGAACTGTTTGCTAGAGGAGTTAATTGATGTATCTCCTGTTGTAATAACATCACTTTGCTGAAATAAATGATCTCTTTACCGAGAAAGCTGGTTGAAAACATTATTCTCAGCGAGCGGAAACGGTTTGCCTCCAAACGCATGATGTGAGCCACGATTCAGCCACAGACCTCAGTGTTTTCTGCCGAGTCTTTTGATGCGACAAACCAAACTTTCGTGGCTCACGTCAACTATGTGAAGGCAAACGGTTTGCCTTCGCATAGTCTGAACTACAGCCGCAGACCTCAGTGTTTTCTGCTGGGTTCTTATGTGGCGGGCCGACATAAAAAACCCAAACTGGAGCGTGATTGTGAGCTGAAAGCAGCTGCACGTCTTTCTGGTTTCTGACTCCAGCAGCTTTTCAGGTCTGGAGACGGAACATTTTCACAGCATGATGCTTCCATCACCGTGTTTTAGTGCCGTGGCTGATGTGCAGTGCCGGTTTCCCTCCACAAACAGCATATTGGACTCAATAACAAAAGTTTGTCTTTATAGTGAAATTTAAAAAAAAACTTAATTACAAGTAACTTTTCAGCAAATAAATAGGAGCTGGTTTTAGGTAATTAATTCCTTTATATTGATGAAAAAGTAACAGTTCTACTGGCAGATTGTTTCACTCAATTCAAGACGTTTTTCCCATGTTGCAGGTGAAACAATCTGCCAGTGGAACTGTTACTTTTTCATCAATATTAAGGAATTAGTTACCAAAAACAAGCTGCTGAAAAGTTACTTGTAACATTAATATATTTGCACTAGAAACTTGACGGAAACACTTTGTAGGATTTTGTGTTTTTGCAGTGCCGTTTTGGTAAATGTTCGCACTGAATTTTAATTTCGGGAGTGAAAAATTCTGAACACAAATGCACTTTTCAGACTTTTATTGGTAAAGGATGATCATTTACATTCCGCTTCGCAACTTTGCATCATTTTCCGTCGGAAATCTGAATAAAAATCCTTTTTGTGATTATAACCTGATCAAATGCTCAAACATTGGAGGGGAATTAAAACATTTTGGCAATCTCCATGAATTGAATACTGACTAGATATTACTGACTCTTTGCATATTTTTGAAAAAGTGGTTGAATATTTGGACTTCTCTTTTCACCTGTAAAGCCAGTGTCAGCCAATAAATCCTCAGAAATCCTTTAAAGATTTATATATATATATTTTTTTTAAGGGAGCTTTTGCTTTGAAAACCTCGGGCAGCAACCATTCAAATTGGCAGCTGAAAAGTGACCAGAGGCCAAATCAGAGCTGCCTGTTCGGCTCCTGGACTCGTTCTGTACTCGGCCAAATCTGCGTCTGAAAGTTTCTGCTGGGGAATAATTTAATTCCTGGGTGTCTTGTTTGACTCATTCTGTGAGGCAGATTTATTATTTTTAATTATTTATTTATTGACTTTTTTTCCCCCCTCGTTGCTCACCTTGCAGTAGCGAGAGTCTCCACGTCACGTTTTAGCTCTTCGGTCCTTAGCAGTTTTAAATCTGACTGTCTTTCCCCACCAGCACTGATTCCCTCTTCTTGGTTGAATTCATGGCCTCGCTTCCCCTTCTCTTCCCGGCCATTATCGTCTCCATCGCTCGCTATCGTCCCTCCTTTTACGAAATGAAACATGAATCCATTATTCATTCATTCACAAATATCTATCATTGCCCCTTACATAGCACAGATTTTTTTCTCACCCCCTCTCCTCCTCAATGTGCTTCAGTTTTTTAACATTTTTTTTTAGCGTTTCAGGTTCTGACAAGAGCGGTTCGTCAGGCAGTAAGAGTCCCTTCAGGGGATTCTCCTGTCATAACAATAGCAGCGCCAGCTCCAAAATAAAGGAGCCGGTGTGTGGGTGTGGAGTGGGGGGGGGAGGGTGTGTGTGAAACACTGCAGCAACTCGCTGGTCCACATGCATACCTGAGCCTGTGAGCTAACGAGCAGATGATGCTAATAGTGAGGTTGTGTTTCTTTCCTTCCTGAGAGATTAAAACACACAAAAACAATAACAGAAGCAGTGTCGGGACTCGATTCAAATTTGTAATCGAGCTAATTGTAGGGTCACTAATTAATCGCATTTAATCAAAAACCTTGACGACAAAAGAAGCCATGTTTTCAATTTTAAAAGCCTTTTTTGCTGCTAAATTATTGACTTAATAGGTGTGTTTATCTGCCTTTACGTCTGTTGTTTGGGTAATTCAAAAACTACTTTAGAAATATGGACTGGACAACTTTGGCAATGTTAGTTTCTTTTTTTGTAAACATTATATTTATTGAATTTTTGTAACACAAAACAAGCGATACACTTGATGTCAGATTTACATTAAATTACTTAATACATAAGGTAAACAAACATAAATAATAAAGGAACAAAAAGATCATTTTAAAAAAAACAACAAAAGGAAGACCTAGCCATCTGCATCGCTCTCTTAGTTTATAGTGTTTCAGAAGCCTTGTCAACAGTGACCGTGTTTCTTCAAAGCGTTAGCTGCTTTAGTGACGTCAGCAACATTAGCCACGTGTGCTAGGTTAGCTTTGGGGACGTCTCAATGCTACATGGTTAGCATTGCGATGCTATTTTAGAGCTGAATAGCTTCAGGTATAAGCTAACTCCTTTTAGCACAACTTCAACATAACGGAGCCTTTTCCAACGTACAATCAGATAATGTTTTTGAAGTAAAAATGAGCCTCCTGTGGGCGAAGAAAAGTGGCTTTGTCGTCCATCACTGTTGTCTGCGGACGTTGTCTGTGCATCAGATTTACGGGCGTACCAGAAACACGCAAATACAAAGGTTCCGGCCCTGGATTTTTACATAAAATAAAAGACAATCAGATTAATTACGTTAAAATGTTCGACACGTAAAAACCTATGTACTCAGTTGAAATGAACGCAATAAAGTCTCAGCCCAAAGTAGAAGTAAATGGGGCGTCCAGGTGAAAAACAATCCTCTTTGTCTCTCTGTTCACTAAAACCTTAACATCTGGTAGGATTTTCCTTCTCCCTTCTTCCCCAACATGAGTCACCAGCACCGTTTCAGCGGCGTAATCCATCCGTTAACTGGAAAGAGTCTTCAAAGAGAACAACAGGCAACAAGTTGCCAGGTCTGAGGTGAGACAGACGG
Organism: Alfaro cultratus; assembly: GCA_903066825.1. Taxonomy (NCBI): domain Eukaryota; kingdom Metazoa; phylum Chordata; class Actinopteri; order Cyprinodontiformes; family Poeciliidae; genus Alfaro; species Alfaro cultratus. Next base: position 9,179 of record CAEFZX010023697.1, on the reverse strand, counting down.
TCATGGCTGCAGTAACCCATCTGCCCCTGTGTGTGTGTGTGTGTGCGTGTGTGTGTGCGTGTGTGTGCGCAGGATGCTGGAGGATGACCTGAAGATCAGCAGTGATGAGGAAGAAGCTGAACAACAGGTGAGGTCGCTCTGTAGTTTATCTTCAAGTTTTGTCGCTATTATTCAAGTTACTATTGTGAGAACAATTACGATAAAAATGATTTATTACTTCTTTATTAGGTAACTGTATGACTGTGACTGTGTGTCACAGCGATAACAGCCCCACAAACGCAAATGCTGCTTTTGAAAAACATTCCCATTTGTAATATTCTTCTATAGGACGCCAGTCACACGAAGAAGTGATTTGTACCACTACATATATTAGCTGTATCTAATCATATTTTCAAATGTTTATTGATCCTTCCATCGAACAAACTGTGCAGAAGACATTAAAAATAATACGGACAGTTTTGGGGGGTCGCGGTTTCCTTCTGCAAAGTGACAAATCCGTGCACGATGAGCAACAATGCATGATATGCTTTTAAAATGATACATATTAAAAACCACTTACCACTTTCCTTCTGCTTTAGAATTGAACTCTGGTGCGGTTCAAATGCATATGTGAACACAAGGAAGCGGGCTATAGCGCAGGGCATTCTGGGTAAATACAACCGATACAAAAGTGTGTATCTAGCACTTGTGGGGAGAAATGGATCATGATGTTTTTCCAAAGACAAAAGAGAAATCCTACAGCCACTCAAATCTGACGCTGCTCTATCTTTGTCTTAATTTCGTGAAGGAGGAAGCTGTGCTCAGCGGCGTCTTCACATGCTTTCATGTTGTTTCCTTCAATGGTTCTTGATGCAGCGCCACCACAGGCGAGGAGGGGAACAGGTTTTTAGAAGGGTTTGGTCGGTTTGACACAGTTCAGTGTGAAAGAGAATCGCAGCAGCTGAAAGTGGAACAAATATTGCAACTTTTGTTCCCAACTGAACCGAATCTACCAGAATACCAGGTGTTAAAACACCTTTAAGACCACAACAGGATCCACTGAAGCTTGTGTGTGTACAAGTCCCAAGAGGTACTAACACCATATTCAAAGAAACGTCAGGTAAATATCTTTTAAAGATGGGAATAAATACACTTTCATAATTATTTATTTATTTGTTTCTGATGAATCGGAATTTTAATTTTCCAAATCAGCCCCATTCACAGCGTAAAGATACAGTTAGAGGTACGGAGTCAAACGGCTGCTCTGCTGCTAACTAAAGTCAACATATAGAGCTGGAGGAATCGGCCCTGATGCCGTCTGAACACGTAACCTCTCTGATCCGGAGTCGGACACATTACTGCAGCGCCACCAGGTCGGCTAGGCAGCCAGGCCGGCGAGACGCTCAGATCCTTTACTCAGCTCCCAGTAAAGCCAGGAATCCGTCAGAGACCTTTTCTTCTTTTTATTTTTTTAATGAGATCAAACCAGCTGCTGCTGCTGCTGCTGAGATCTCCGAACACGGCAATCTTCAAATGTCATGTTTGTTTATTGCGTCTGTGCTCTCCAAATCGAATTATAGAAGCATTTCAAGGATCATCGATAAAAGTGCGACTAACAGAAGACTAATTAGGGGTGTCAGAGAAAAGTCTGGATTCCTGAATGATTGGGAAATGTGGAGGACGGCTGTCATGGTGGCAGGCACAAACTCTCCCAGGAGTTTTTTTTCTGTTCATTTTTGTTCCTTTTTGTGGTTGTTTAGCAACAGGATCATGAAAAAGCAAGTCTGTTATACACCAACTCCAGTAAGGAAACATAGAAAGTGCTCATTATTGTCCGACATGCATGAAGTCATTTGACAATAACTGAGTCACCGTTTTCCATACTTTTGATCAGGTGATTAACTGTACATTTCAAATCATGCAAATGAAAATTACTACCATCGTTTTAATTCATTTTGCGATTAATTGATTCATTGCTTATGGCGATTGTGACTAAAACTACCACTGAGGCAGGCATCACTTCTGCTCCACTTCTGACCAGCACACAGATGCCCAGCAGCTTGTTCTTGTGTAAAACATAGCAGCAGTGAACGGAAGCAGCTAAAAGTCTCACTTTTTCACACTCCATCTGTCATCTTTATTTGTGGCTTAACTTCAGTGCCATAATTTTAACAGAAGTTTTGGGTTTGGAAAAAGGCCCAAGCTTTAACGTGTTTGAATCTGGAAGAGTGTGTCCTGTCTGCTTAACGCTTCGTCGTGTTTTATTTTATTTTTCCCCGTAGAAGCCGTGATGTCATTGTGTTCGGTCCGTGTCCGCTGAATAAGGAATTCAGATTTATCGCTGCGGGTCACGTTGAACATGGACGGCGCTGTTGTGCTGTTTTTTTTTTGTTTGTTTTTTTTCCCTCGTATGAAAATTGGCAGTGTGGCCTTCTCTTTGCTAATCACTGTCATCACGCGCTAATGATGCCAGAGATGAGTTCAAAGCAGTCAGTGGGGTCCGTGCTTCGGCTCCCTCCCCCACTGTGCACACGGATATCGGCGCTCATCAAAGAGTCCGCTAGATATTCTCCGTTAATGAAAAGATACGGATTCCTCTCATCCCCTTTTAACTCCCCGTTTGATTATATAATTACGACCGGGGTAAGACATAATAATTATAAACGATGGCAGGTCATTTATAGTGGTTTTAGTTGTTGTAATTATGCCGAAATGAGATCTTTTAATCACAGATATTCAGAAGCGTGCCCCGGCGTTGAATTATTTCTGGCGTGGCGAGGAGACGGGATGAAAAAGGAAGCCGTTATTAATTTATCGTCTCCATGCATATATTCATTTATTTTTTTTTCTGTCTTTAAAGGCACTGTAAGCTTTTCGCCAGTTAAACATGTATTTTATTTAAGTAATATTAAATGTCAGTGTTAATAATGTAAACTTCACGTCGCTGCGTTCCAATCGGGCCGATCTGGGTTATTTCAGAACAGGCACTTTGAGATGCTGACAAAGTCCATGTCTGATACTTCGTTAAGATCAAAGCCATGCTCTGAATTAACACACTAAATTTCACCATTACACAGTCTATGTTAATACTGTGATTCTATTCTATTTACCTCAACTACCAGTTATGTTGCTTAGGCGCTAAAACATCTATTTAAATCACCCAGAGCATTATTTATCGTTTCTTTGGAAAGAAATGTCATAAAAACCACATTATATAACCAAAATAATAGATGTTTGGCTGCTTCCTGTTTTAGGTCAACCAGGATTAACAAAGTTATTTATCTTTTCTAGATGCAGTAATAATGTACAAGGTACATATTTTTGTTCTTTTAGTTAAAATCAGCTGTTTGTTGGTCAAACTATATTGACTTTAGTTGCAGGAATGTGAAAAGTAAAAAGCTCAAAACACTGACAGTCATTTCTGCAGTGGACAGATCTGATTATGAGCACCGGCTGTTACGTTTTGCAATGTTTTGCTTTTTAATGTGACATATTTTGGTGTGGAGTGTTTTTCAAAGGAAGATTTTCTTTTGCCTTATAACAAGATTCTTAGTTTTACACAGTGTTAAAAAAAAAAAACACATGAGGGAGAAACGCTTTTTAGCAATAGCATATTTTTTAAAACTGCCACCATGTTGTGAGTCTCTGAAAAGGTCATCCTCCTCCTCCTCCTCACCGCCACAGGAAAACTGTTTATCCGCCGTCATCTGTAGCTATGCTAAGGCTATGCTAATTAGCGTTAGCACTCACAACAGTCTCTGCAGATTGTGACGTCACATCAGAACTTGTTGATTTTCCTTAAAAGATTTTAACATAAAAACACATTTCTTTGTCTTATTTCTAAAATATACATAGAGAGAAACTTCAATATATCTTTTTCAGAAAGTTTAGCTTTTTCTTTTTATTTCTCAACCAGAAATAAAGTAGTTTTCCTTTTTTTTTTTTTTTTTACCATTGATATCTGATGAAGACAGGCACAGGGAACAGTTTTGGCAAAAGGAGCACAACGTGTGGAAGGAAGAAGAAGAAAACAAAACGATGGGAGCGACAGAGATCTCGAGATAAAGACAGACGAAAGAAAAGCGGCAGGCTGAACGACGGCGATGATGAAAAGTGCGGGGCCCGAGATGAATCCAGCGGCATTTATCTGTGGACGCCGGTAACAGGCTTATAGCAAATGAGTGCATGGCGTATTATCAAGCCCTTATAGCCCCAAGTAAAAACATAAAAAACACATTGGTAATCAAACACATAGACGGCCATGTCTTACACACATGCACCCACAGAGAAGCGCATGCAGCCGTGTAAGGCTCCTCTCCCAAGAATTTATGGCAGCAAACACATAAACACACTCTGACAGTGTGTCCCTCACACACACACACACACACACACACACACACACACACGCACTATCATTAGTATGCTGTGGCAGAGCGCGGTGAGGGCAGCAGAGGAGGATGATGAATATGTTTTTGGCAAAGAGCAAAAGAGACGGAGGAGAGGAGGGAATTGGAAGACGGCGCGCAGGAAGGAGAGATGGAGGAGAGAGGGAAAAGGTGCGGCGACGGAAAGTGGAAACCGGCGCCTAATGACTACAGAAACTGACAGGAAACAACAAGCCAATTTGCCGGTGCAGGGCTGTCCTTTGTCCCCGACCGATCCCCGTGGTCCGAGCTAAGTCGGGCTCAAAAGGTTCCGTCTTCATACGAACACGTCCGACTCCCCTGAATTTGAGCGAGGTCGAGTTTGTCAAGTAAAAAGGGCAAAAAAATATAAGGAGGTATTCTGAGGTGTTCTCATATATTTTTTTTTTCTTTCGCAGTGTGTGTGCTGTTTGCCTGACATGTAACATTCAGCAGGAGAGCTAGTCGGAGGAGAGTTTGTTTAAGTAAAGCGTCAGGTGAAGGAAGGGTGGTAGAAACATCCGGCGAACTCAATCTGGTCGGCTTATCTCAGGCTATTTATAAAATACTATAATACCTGGAGGCACTTTGCAGAGGACAGTCCAGTTCAGTCAAATCTACTCAGTTTTGGTCCGGTGTGGGATGAGTGATACGACAGGAAGTGAGGACAGCTGCAGACGCAGCAGGGAGTGCGCAGCGAGCGCCGGGGGCGTCCTGAGACCGTCTGATCGGAGAAACTCCTCGCTCAGCAGAATCTGAACCCTGGTGAGATTCACAACAGCTTTTATTTGAAGCACTGGCCGGATGTGAAGTGCCTGCATCAGGACGATGAGCGGATGACGTCTACACGTTGTACACATTGCTCTGGGGAATACCGGGGCTTGTAACCCACGCCCCTTTTGGTTCCACCGTCAACTGCGCGCTCTGAATGCACACAAGACCCATCTTTGGAAGTATGGGCCAAACAAAGACCACATGGGAACATTTTTAAACGTTTGGGCCTCTTATCCACCGATGGATGGATGAGATGTGAAATAATCCTTATAACTTCGTTAGCTAGTTGCTGTTAGCCTCACAGTGCTTAGAGATAATCCGTATCTTGTCTGTGACTTTGTGACCTTTTTTCCTAAATCAACCCTGCCACAAAAGAACGAGCATGTAACTTTTATAAAGAAAAAAGAAATTAAAAATTGATATATTTGTTAAAACTGTCACCATGCCCTGACAGATAAGCTAGGAAAAGATCAGTCTCCTGCGCCTCCTTCCCTACTATTGCCATCTGAAGAAATGCATCACTTTGGACCAGAAACAACCATTCAGAACCAGGGCAGGGGGAGGGTCTTATCGCTGTCAATCAACACAACACTCATACTGCTAAATATGCTTATGGCGGAGAAACAACTTGCCATTGCAGGAAAACCGTTGATCCGTCATCAGCTTTTAGATATGTTCCTTGTTCTACACACATGAATTAAATGGCTAACCTGCCTCTCTAGCAAACAGTCGTACTCTACAGAGCTCTGCTAATGAGCTAACATCGGAGCCAGGTGTGCTGAAGCAGAGAGACATCTAAACGTTACAGGACTCCTAACCTTGAGGACTGGAGTTTGAGACCTCCGGCTTAAAGATCTGCTGCTACCATCATGGTACCTGATGCCAAGAGTCCAAGCCGTAACCGCTCAGTGTTGTTTGGCATCAAAGCTGCAAGCAACACACCACCGGCAACGTTCAGTGCAACGAATCACATCAAATCCGGATCGCTGCCACTGAAAATTTCCCTAAATGTGGCGATTTCCTAAAGCGAAGATTCGGTCGCTGTTGTACTTTCAGCCAGGGAGCAAGAGTTGCATCAGGAGAACAGATTTCATACTCGGTGTTCAGGTGTTAGCGCCGCTTTATGGAGTCTCTCGTGCTGAAACAAACCGTGAGGACAAGCACCAAATTTATTGTCTGGTTTCTGTTTAAGACGTCGTGGGCGTCTTGTTAAGTCTTCACCGCCAGGCCTGCTGTGAAACACCGGGACGTCTGGCACCCACATAAAAACAGGGAATCGTATACGTCTCATAGCTCTTTAAGCTCTCTTTTAGCTTTTGTTTTATTTTTTTCTCCTCTTGCTTTTTGTCGGGAGCAACACTTCCAGCTGCTCTCCGGCGGCAGAGACTCCACGTCTGAACGCCGGCCAGGTTGTGCTTTACTTAAATCCGAGCCAAGCCACCAGCCGGGTTAATATATTCACACATAGATCTTCTCTGCGAGTTTCTCTCAAGTCTCCAAAAGGCAAAGATCTGAGGAGGTTTGTTGTTGTAGCCTGCAGCTCTGCATCGATCTCCCAGAAACTTCACTGGCTCAGTTAATCACCTTATTCCTAGACAGGGCAGGAAACAACAAGCCGGAAAGGAGAAAATGTCCTTTTTTTGGTGTTCAGTAATTCATTTTAATTGCTGAGCAACAGTTCTGGAAGAGAAAACACTGGCTTGACATTTGGAGAAATTGGGTTTTCTTTCTTTCGTTCGTTTGTTCGTTCGGTTCTGTTTTGTTTGGGTTTTTTGTAATTGACGTACAGAACTGAAGAATGGTGAGGAAGAGGAGGAGGGGCTTTCCTGCCAAACAATCACTCGATTCGTTTCCTGAAAGGCAGGAATGGAGAGTAAATCTGCTTAATATCTGCAGACTATGCTGAATCATCCCGGTTTTGTTTTTCTCTATGTTTTATATATACATTTCCACACCACCAAATAAACACAGGTTAGAGTCACTGCATTGCAAGTCATATCAAAATCTTTTGTCTTTCATATTTTGTGTCAAAATGTCTGTCTTAAACCACTAATATTTCCTGAGTTTTCCGTTCTGTGCTACTATTAGTGTAGCAAGTAGCATCGCGCAAATGTATAGCTTTAATTACAGTAAGCACCAATAACTTCATAGAACAACTACATATAATTTTACTCATAATTGAAAAGCATACAAACATGTTATATTATATAATAAAGAATTAATGAAGTATATGTAATTAAAATATTGATTTGGTGACGTTATCAATGGTATTGACAAGAACATGCATCATGAAAAACCATGTGTAAATAATAAAAATAACTAAATCTCAAATTGCAGTGGCAACAACATAATTTACATACATAAATAGGCAGTGAGAGTAAATAAGTTTGTCTTCTTCCCACTCCTTTTTGAGCTAATTGCATCCTTGTGTGTCTAAATACAAGCTTATTATATAAAACCAGAATTGAATGACTCAGACAATGTATTACTCTATGTTCAGTATATTATTAATAGATTTTTTTCTTTTACATGCCTGACAATTAAGCAATAATTAACTTTAAAAAGAATTCATACCCCTTTAGCTTTTTCACCTTTTCTCATGTTAATCTCAGACTTCAGTTTATTTCAGATTTTATGTGATAGACCAAAACAACAACCAAACAAAGTAGTATACAAAGTAGTATACAAATAGATTACAAACATGGTTTGTAATAATTTTTAAAAAATTTTTTCCCCTAATGCTAGCGCGCTACAGTAACTTGGTATTTAGCAAACGCTAATGCTAACGCACTAACTTCAATTCAAATTGTATCTGTCCTTGAAATACTACGACCTCCAGGCACCAGTTTACTGTTGACATTATAATGAACATGTTCTAAACTGTATTTATGTGTATGTCTTGTTTTCTACTGCCCATGTTTTATTTTGTTCTTGTATGTTTTTTCTTTGGAGTAAAAAGAGATGAAACGTAAGGAGAGGAAATGGTACTGCTGCGTAAACAGTCTTCACTCACTTCAAAATAAGAGCATGAATGTAATAGGCTGTAAAACTATTTTCAGCAATCAATAAACAAAACATTAACAAAGATGTCGAGCTTTATTCAACTGTAAGTTTACAAAACAACCAACAACCAAATTAGCGCCTCAGAATTTATCTGGAAATATTAATTTAGAGGAAGCTAAGTGTGCTAAATGGTTTAAAGGTTAGCTAACGTGCTAACCGAGAAATTAGCTCCACTATTAGCATGTTGGGAACGCGGCAGTTCTTGTGTCCAATTGTAGCTATTTTAGGGTAATTCATCCAGTTAAAGGTAACTTATTCACAAGTTTGTGACAAACAGCGATTTTAACAAAGTATCAAAGTCCTCGCTGTCGATGGTGGACTGACTGAGTGTATCAGTATATGAAACAAAGCCAGCTGCTGAGGCTGAGTGTCTAAATCTCTCTCTCTGTGTCTGTGTCCTTACAGGTGTCTGACAAGACCAAAGCCAGAAGCGCAGCGCTGAGGTAAGACGAGCGGTCCCGCTCCGTGACGCGGTTACGTTTTTATCTTTAGCCCCTTTAAATGTGTCGCTTTGTGTTTTTGGCTGAGAGAAATGTTAGTGAAAACCACATTTGGTCTGAGTGAGCACAAGCTGTTACAGCCAAGAAAAGAAGCTATAAATAAATGTTCTCTGGCCCAACGCACACAGTTGCAGCGGTGGGTTCTGGACGAATCCCTGGACGTTTTCTTTAACGTAGTTTTTTTTCCCGAAAGCGCCGTTAAGGCCAGTGACGTCACAGTGACCGTTAGACACCGACAAGCCGGTTGCAGCGGCGCGCGCAGACGATGAGTTGAATCCGAAAGATGGAGCGAGGTAAGAGACCTGAGTGAAGTCGGCCCCCCCACCTTCTTCAAATCAGACAAAATTGGTGTCAAACGTTTGTGCTGCGTTTGTGCAGCAAAGATTTTCGTTTGTGCTGCTATCATTTTAAAGATATAAAGAAATGTTTTTAGAGGTCATCAAAGGTCAACCAGCCCCCC
>CAEFZX010023695.1:0-10118 GCA_903066825.1 Alfaro cultratus | reverse complement strand
GCGATAATAACCCAGAAATAGTCCAAATTAGGATGTATTTTTACTTCTTTCCTACTTACGGAACATTTCTGTTTATATCATAGGTTTTTGGTGCCTTTCTATCCTAAAGAAAAATATATAAAACCTCACATAACCTTTTATTAAAGCAGAAAGTACCGCGGCCACCGTAAGAAAGGCTTACAGTATTCAATTATGCCGCATAACTGATCAGTACAGTATTGCGAGGGAACGCAAAAGTTTTGCGAGGGAACCCAAAAGTATTGCGAGGGAATGCAAAACTTTTTGCGAGGGAACACAAAAGTTTTGCGAGGGAACGCAAAAGAAAAAAAAAATTCCCCATGTCCCCTAGGGGGCTCCGTACATTACTGTGTTTTGATCCACTGCATAAAATCCCATCCCATGAGGATGTGCTGTATTATTTTATATACCGTAATTTCCAGACTATAAGCCGCGGCTTTTGTCACACGCTTTCAGCCCTGCGGCTTATACAATGATGCGGCTTATTTATGCTTTTTTTTTTTCTAACGGCCGTCAGGGGCGCTCGAGCAGAAAAGGTAAGAGTGAGACAGGTGGAATATACTGTATGTGTCGAGGAAGACGCAAGTTTAATGTAACTTAACACGTCTCAGTGCACAGGAGGAAGATAAAGACGGCTCTCAGTGACTTTTACCAGCCCTGTTAGTGCTGTGTTACCGTATCGCTGCTGTTTCACTGCCACGTCACAGGCACTGTTTGGAAAGAAAAGCTAAGGTATATTATTAAAACTTCAAAAACTCTTTCTGTGTGCCGTCTGTATGTAGGCACATGCGGCTTATAGACCGGTGCAGCTTATGTATGTACAAAATGGTTTTTCCTTTAAAAATGTACTGGGTGCGGCTTATAATCAGGTGCGCTCTATAGTCCAGAAATTACGGTAATTGAATTAAACCCCAAACTCCAAAAATTGGGGGTTTAATATGACCAAATGTGGCAAAGTTCAAAACATTTTACTTTTTGTTAATGTTAAGGTTTGCTACTGAGAGTAAAAATTAATATTTAATTAAACTTCAAATCAAAATTAATTTAAACATGAGTGTGGACCAGCGACAGCAGGAGAGTTGACTGATTTGGATTAAAAACCGTCAACCTGATTCTCTTTCCTCTCTGACCTTTACTCTACTACTTTATGTTTCTATTGTCCAGCAGTTCTGTCTTCGTCTTCCTCTCACCGAAGAACCTTAAAGTCTGAACAAAAACAGACCATGTCCACCACAGTCCAGATATTTAATAATGATACTGCTAAGTAATTCCACTTCAGTTCACACTTATTCCCCTCAAAATGTGAAGATGGTGTGGTATTACTACAAGAAGCAATAAATACAGTGCAGAGGTGATAACTGTGGTAAAGTTCACCTCTAGACTGGGAGTCGGTGCCAAACCCAAATGGGAAATTCCAAATCTATCGCAGCTTCCAAACAAAGAGATTAGCCGCGAGAAAGACACGCAGCATTTACTGAAGGCTTCTTCTTCTGCTGCTGCAAACTTCCTTCCGTGAAACCAAGGTCAGCTTTATGTTCAGGAAAATCTACAGCCAGGCTCTAAACAAAAGCAAACACGTGTCAGCAGTAAAAACACTGATAAAGTAACAGTCTGTGCCAGATTATGGCTGATAGTACATGAGTTGACAAATAAAAAAAAAAAAAAATCAAGACTCAGTGACTTCAGAAAATAAACGGAGAAACACCTCATTATCTTTAATGAGTTGAGGAACCATAAAATAATTATACAATTTTCCCGTGTTAAAACCAAATTAAATTAGAGAATGAAAAAGAAAATTTGAGTCAAAGAATGATAAAAAAAAATTAATAATAAATCTTTGAAAGCTTTTCTACCAGCAATAAAATCTAGAAATAAAACTGCAAAAGGGGCATTTAAAAAGAATTTCCATCCTTATAGAGACAGGACAAAGTTACATCAGGCAACAAAACTATGTCATTTCATCTAAACAAAAAACTTGATCTTGTACAAAGTCAAAGGGACTTTAGGTAAAATGCTGTAAAATCTATTTGGCGCTCCAAGACGAAGAATCAAAGTTAACCTGAACAATGTGAAAATTTGTAAGTATCTGAGCATGGCCAAATCAGTACCAGGCTACAGACCTGAAACATTTTTTACTAAAACAATTGCACCTGCTGATTTTCTTCAACATGACTTGGTCTTTCCTTTCAGCTTACATGTTTAATGGAGTGAAGTGATGAGAAAGTGATTAATAAAACCTACAAAAATGGTTTTGTTTTGTCCGTTATAAAAATATTAATTTTTGTCACAAAAAGTGCGACAGAGAATTTGTCCAGTGTTTTTCACAAATTTTTCTGCTCTTGTCCCTGACCATTTGTTGTTCAGTATGTAACAAAGAAATTTCTACATACAGCAAATAATCAGTTTATACAAGCCACATGTTTATGAAACAAGATGAAAACGTATAGGTAGACCTGACCCTGTTTCTGAGAGAGGCACCATCAGCTGGTTATCTACTTCTCCAGATGCAGCATGTGTTTGGCTTTTTTCACAGATTCAACTGAAGAAATGGGAACAAATTGTCAATTTGTGACAGGCTGCTGCTAACAAAGTGCCTCAAGACTCAGTTGGAAGCCTTTGCAAGTCTAAATGATTTATGGGTGGCCTTAAAAAGCAAACACACAAAATAAAGATTTGGAATTTTATCAAATTATGCATGTGTGTGTGATTTTGTTGTATTGAAAAAATCCAAAGTAAGAAATATGATGCACAAGAGCTAAATCAAAGCTTTGCTGCCTCTTAACCAACTAAAATCCAGGTAATCATTGAAATTTTTAAGGTGACGGAAAATGCTGTACAATCCCTCACAAAGGACATAAGATGGTCTTTATTTTCTACACACCAAGCTGAGAGGGCCAAACACTTCCACTACTCAACTTTACTCAAAATAAACTGCTTTGAAAGAAATTTAGCCTTCACAGAACAATGAAACAGCAAAAAAATAAATAAAAAAAATCTTATGGTACAAATTGAGCGGTTAAGTTAAAATATCACAGTATTTCACATAAAATGAAGTCTTTTACTGCCAGCATGAAACGCTGTCTGGCAAAGAAAAGGTGAACATAAAGGAGCTAAGCCTGACATCCTGTTTTTATGATCGAGTTTTCAGCTAGTTTTTGTGTCGCCCTGTTTTGTCAACAGTGTCAATTTGTAGTTGGGCAGGTTGAGGACACCTAAAACCTTCACCACTTACTTTAAAATATTTTCTGTGGCGTCTTTTTCTGATTAATTAAAAAAATAGGAATGATTTGTAAGTGCTGTAAAAATACTGTCACTAGGTATTGATTTGCAGTTAATGTTGCTAACGTTAGCATCTGCATTGAAGCTTCTATAATGCCAAGCTGAAGAGTCTGGTTAGGTCTTTGTCAAATGTAATTCAAAATCTAAAATACTTTTATCGAATCTGAAATGTTCCATCCTATTATTAGGACCACAAAGAATACAGTATAGCAAAAATTACGAGAATGAAGTAGAAATATTACAACTTTACTCTCAAATTATTATGGTTATTCTCATGACTTTATTCTCGTACTTGTTTATTCTCATAATTTAATTTTTTTGTTTTCATTTTCTTCTTGTTATGGCCCTAATACTCCGTCATACTTTCCTACTCAGATCAAAGCTTTAATAAACATTTATGTCATCTGCAAAAACACAAAAAGGAAGCATTTTTACAACATAATAACCTGAGAATTAAGCTTACGAAAATACATTATATGGACAAGCAAAACCCAGACTGGGGTTTTCTACCCTTACAGGCTTTTTAAGCACAGTGTAATGTGTGATAAAACGCAAAAAAGGGAGCTTTATATTGCGTGAACCCAATATTGTGTAAGGTTTCATCTTATGAGCTGGTTGGATGAATATAACCCTTATAATTACACTAATTCAGTGGCAAATGGATCAGGAAAACATCCAGAGAACTGCATAACATTTGGAAAGCAGCAACTTTAAATTGCTAAAGCCTTACCCCACACCACCTCGCCATTCTCCATTCAGAGTCCATCAGCGGACTGCTCAGCTAGAGAGCCAGTAAATCCACTCACATCTCCTCCTTCGTCTCGTTTTTGCATTCCTCCATCCTGCACTGGGCCACTGTGCTGTAAAGTGCTTTGGTAGTTTTGGGGGACCGGAGCTGAGCGGCGGGGGTTAAAGTCAAGACCGGCTCTGTGCCAACTGGGGCAGAGCTGTGATGTGAAATGTTGAGTCAGCAGGCTGGTAGCTTCCTCGCTGCACGTTTTCTGATCAGTCTTCATTTCTTTATTGATTTAAATGGTGAGGTAAATGCATACTGTTAGGTATGTTTTTATGAGGGAATAACATTATTTAACATTAGCATGATGTAAAGCTAAAGAGTTAATTTTACATAACTACCTCATTTAAAGTGATCTTTGAACTAGCTAACGGAAACAAACAGGAGAATAATCTTTTTTTTGCAAATAGTACAGCAAAAATACGACAAATATGCAGCTAATTCTTAACAAGAGAATCTATTTTCTTCAATAAAACACTCCAGACTTATCCCCATCTGGACATTTCCTGCACGTCCTACACGTTTCTTCTCATTATGATTATGCATCAGGTGCTTATCTGCTGTTTTTGTTCTGTTTTACACTCGGCTGTATAATCAGGTGGTCTGCTCCGGCTCTCCATACAACCCCCGAGAAGTCGTATGGATCACCCACCGTACAGCCGTGTAACCTATATCTCCCTGGCAGCTGGCCCCCACTCTGACCTTTGCACATTGTTTCCAGTAGAATCACATGTTGGGAGACGTGAAAGTGTGTAGAGGTGTTCATGCGTGTGTGTGTGTGTGTGTGTGTGGGAAGGGGACAGGGTGTGGGTGGGGAGCTTGGTTCCTTTACACGCCTGCTACTTATTTCTGGTGACAGTCAAGCAGGGTGTTTAAATAAAACCGTTTGACGGAGTCAGCAGCGGCGGCGGCGGCAGGGGGTAAACAGGCTGATGTGCCAACAGGCCTCCACTGGCACTGCTGATCAGAAACAACATGGCAGCTAGCTGCTGAGAAACATCAGACTCTTTATGACAACTTCCTCAAGCTACAGAACTTCATTCGCCATTGAAAATGTGCACAAAACACTGTCAATATTCTGCCAATATCAAAAATATTCAATTGAGGAATTAAGAATAAGAAATGAACACAATTAAAATCATAAGTGAATAAGCTTGTTCTTGTGATAAGACATTAAAAGACATGCTACGCCATAATCTACTACTTTCTGTCAACTTCTGCGCCAGCGGCAAAGTCTGGTAGTTGATCATGTGATGCAAAAAAAATATATAAATTCTGTTGTAGTTTTGCCAAGTAAAACAATTTCAACATTGCTAGATTTGGCCTATAAAACAAGATGTGCTTTGCTGAATAACTCTTTAGACTTTAAACATTTATATCAAACACATTTAACATTAATTGTATCACATACATATTAAAAAACTTTTTGTTTTTTATAAAAGCTTTATTTGTTTTTTTCATGTAGCTTGTAAATTAGATGTTCTGTCTGCATTAGCTACAAAACTAAATGAGATAATTACAGCAATTTTGCACAATAAATAACTTTAAGGAGATTTTTATTTTGACAGTTTTCGTCTTTTTTTTTTGGTGGATGAAGTAACAGTTAAACCATAGGAGTAATATTTGAAGATCGATGGCTGTAATAACGGAGATAAAACAAAAAACAAAAAATAGGCAACTTCCACAACATAAAATAGCTCAAATTAACATTTACGATCTGCAGACACTTCAAAAAGCTGCAGTCCTCAAAGGAATCATTTCACTTTGTTTTGTTACAAAGGTGATCATAAAATAAAGCCATAAAACAGAAAGTTAAAACAGAAAGTAAAGCAGGCTGGATGGGAGGAATGATTCATCTGTTTTTTTCTCCCCTTGTTTGTTTGCTTTCTGGACTTTGCTGCTGCATAATCAGCATTTGAGTTTGGACATGACAGATATACAGTATATTTTTTCAGCCACCCAGAGAACAGCAGCCTCTCCGATGGCTTCATCCCATCACATCGTCATCTAATAAACTTGATCTGAAAGCACTTGAGCTCCCAGCTGCTGTGACTCACACAACTTATCACAGCATTTATGACTTTGAGGCTGCGGCTGCCACAAAGAGCTACTGTGTGACATGAAGACAAACACTCAAACAAGCAGTGGGGATAAGAAACCGCTCAACTCTTACACACACGCGCATGCACACACACCAAAACATGTCCTAACTCCCCTCCCTCAAATGGATGATAGGAAATGCTTGTCTCCTCAGATAATTTTTTTTTAATCTTTGACTCTTTGGAGCCGGAGCAATTCTGGCCGCGGAAATTCCTGCTCCGGTCCTGCTGAAGAGCAGCAAAGCCTCAGGCTGGACTGGACAGACAGTCCGGCGTCAGGCGGCCTGCACCCTATTCACATCAGTGTCTACACTAAAGGCTCTGTAAATAATACAAGAAATTAAAATTTTCCGCTTCACGTTTGACAGGATATTGAGTACCTCCCCCACACCCCTGACTTCTGTTGCTTCTTTAACAATGACTGCTGGGCGAGCAATTCAAAACCAGCATCAAACTGGGTCCAAGAGTATCAGCCTACATAAAATCCAGCAAATCAGCTGCAGATCCATGAATGTTGTCAGAAACGCAAGTAGGTCCAAAGTGGTGCAGAAAGCTAATGTAATCTGACAGCAGAGACATCTAAAAGTTCTAGAAATTTCCTGAGCAGGCTGCCTGATATCTGCTGCAATCTGAGCGCTGATTTCCCTGCACAAGAAGCCTGGCTTTTTTTTCATTTCAGGTCAAAGGTCACAAAATGGAGATTTGGATCTTCCTTGTGCTGAAAGGCTTCATGTGGGTGTCATATTAGGCTGTTTTGTAGACCTTATCACAATGTGCATGATGCAATATGTGTATTTTATCAAACTATTTTTTTCTTTTGATTTGGCTCATTTGCAGTTTTTTATTGTCACAAATATGCTTTAAAAGTTACGTCTACACAGTTTTAAGAAAACTGCATTCATAAGCAAGTTATTGGTGATTTGTGCTTATACTGAGCACAGAACAAAAAAGGTACTCACTGGATGCAACTCTGAAGGGTGACAGGGAAGAAAAAAATCTGACCTTTCATTATCATTGTTACCTGATCAACTTATTTTATGTTATTTTATGGATTATAAGGGACTTGGTGGTTGGATGTAGTAGTTTTAAATCTGACAGAAAATAAAGGAGTTACCCCATTTATGCATCTTTACATGATCGTTATTCGACTTAAATAAGAACATCAACGTACATGCTGTTGGTAGACCAAAAATGAAAACATTTTTTAGTATTTGACCTGCTGGATACAAATTAGAGGTGCTCCAATAAAAATCGGCCGTTTCCGATAATCTACTGACTGATGGATCTCTAGTTTTAACTAAATGCTGCAGCGCATTCTGCATGATGAAAAGTTTTAAAGTTGCAAACACAAACCTCCCCTTTCAGAGAACAGCTCTGATAAAACTAATCAAAAGTGAAGCATTAATTTCGGCTCTGCACACATTAAAGCGATCAGCTGTGAATGAATCCACTCAGGTCACGTGGAGGCTGCAGCAACAAGTCGTGTGATTTCTGTCGCAGCTAAATAAGAAATGAGATTTCTGCCAGATGTGCTTTAATCAGCTTCCAAAGATCCCACCGGGGCTCTTACCTCTTTTTCTCCTTATCAGCCGTCATGTTTGCAGGTAATCTCAGTCGCAGTGCTGTAACTCCTTCAGTCTGAGTTAAGTCCAACTTGAGTCAATCAAGTTTGTTATTGATTTTGAAAATGCAAAAAAAAGAAAAAGAAAAAGAAAAAGCCGGTATTAGACCCAAATGCGCAGGTCAGAAGGAGCCCAGTACCGGATCATGCCATGAAGCAGAGAACCGCTCGGATTAGTCCGGGAATCGAGGCTGGACAGCCCGCAGCAGGAGGAGGGGGATCGGGGCCGTACAGTCTCAGAACACTGCCGAGGATCGTACAGCCTCTCTTCCTCCTCTGAACGGGAAGACTTCCACTGGACTGGAAGAAAGCAGAGCTACCGTCGCAGCTGTCGAAAGAAAACCGCCCGCAGGTCCGCTTGTCAAAACTTTTCCTCGCTTTCTGATAACAGAAGTCCCTCCACAGGCTGCTCGAGCTCTGACCTGAGTGTCAGCTGGCACGGTGACAGCGCTCCCACGGCGCTGATTGGTTCGCACCGCCGCCGGGAGCCACCCCCTCTCGGCTGATCATCGCCGCCCTCCCCGGTGAGTCCCGAGCGGCGCGCCTACCTGTTTGTCCCCCTTATGTGCAACAGGTGTCTGGGGGAGTAGCGCAGGCAGCGGCGCTGCATTCATTTTTGAGGTGGGAGTGGGGGGGGCATGGGGTGTTTCGTCACCGCTGTTACGCACTTTGACTGTCAGGCTCGCGCACTTGTTCAATTGATATGATGGTGCCTGTTAATCAAATCAGTGGGTTTGTCGCAATTTGTCCCGAAGTAAACAGTAAACGAGAACAACGTTTTTGGGTCTACCAATGCGCTGCGGTCCGGATAGATTTGGTGATTGTTTCCTATTAAATGCGTTGCGGTCATAGATTTGGTGGAAAATAATCAGAAAAAAAGTCAAAAGTTGTCAGTGGGGAATATGCAGAAAGCAGCTTTACTGTACACAGAGCAGTTAGATCACAGATGTCAAACTCCAGTCCTCAAGGGCCACAGGAACAAAACACTGGAATGAAATGGCTTAATTCCCTCCTCCTTGTGTAGATCAGATCTCCAGAGCCTTAATGACCTAATTATTCTATTCAGGTGTGGTGCAGCAGAGGCACATCTAAAAGTTGCAGGACACCGGGCCTTGAGGACTGGAGTTTGAGATCCCTAATATAGATGGCGAAATGGACTTTATCCATTTCAAAACTGGAGTCTGGAAAAATGTAAAAGAGGATAAATGCCTGCAGCATCAAGAACAGCTGAATACAGAGATCAACGGTATTAAAACACCGAGTCTGTATGATGGTTGGTTTTGTCATCATCGCATCATTGGTGTGAAGCACCAGTAGTGAAACAGTTATCCAACCTGGTGACCCGTCAGCTCTTCAGTTCGCCAAACCACACATACACACATGCCAACACCTACGCACACACACCCACACACAAAGTTCGTAAACCGGCGACCCGCCTGAACTGCCACATGGTCAAAAGCTCTGGCCGGATCCAAACCGCTCTTAGCACTACGGGAGGATTCAAACTCCGCTCGTTCATTTTTGCTTACAGAAAAAGCGCCAGGCCGCCAAATTTACAAAAGTAAACTGACCAATTTAGGCTTTGGCGCGCGCACTTCCACGCACTCACACAGTCGCAACGTACAATATATTTTGACACAATAGATCTTTTTTTTTCTAGAAAAAAATCAAAAATGATTCTTTTCTGTCTTATTCAAAGGAAAATCTCAAGGTACACACAGCGTACAGCTGAAGGCTTCCTGTGCTCAGCTGCTAATTATAAGTCCGAAATACGCACAATACAGCTATACCGAGGATAGATAGACAAGACAAAAATCACGACTGGTCAAATATTTGGAACATTAAAAAATAATAGATAAAATAGATGTCAAATATCCTCTAGTAATGCCAATTTAGAGCTGCAGGACAACCTAATAGTTCTAGAGCAGGGGTCTCAAACTCCAGTCCTCAAGGCCCGGTGTCCTGCAGTTTTTAGATGTGCCTCTGCTGCACCACACCTGAATAGAATAATTAGGTCATTAAGGCTCTGGAGAACTGATCTACACAAGGAGGAGGGAATTAAGCCATTTCATTCCAGTGTTTTGTACCTGTGGCACATCTAAAACCTGCAGGACAGCGGCCCTTGAGAACTGGAGTTTGACACCTGTGTTCTAGAGTATCATCACGTTACGGCGCAGCAGCGCAATCTGGATGCTCTGGATCTAAAACCAAAAGGCAGCGCAGATTATATTTGCTGCATGTTCCACAAACTGAGTGGGACAGATAACCAGCCAGACTGCTGACAATATTTTTGCATTAAAAACAAAAG
>CAEFZX010023694.1:0-22490 GCA_903066825.1 Alfaro cultratus | reverse complement strand
TGTCCACAAATCTGTCTAAATGTTTGATAGTGAGCACTTCTGCTTTGCTGAGATAATCCATCCCACCTCACAAGTGGCCACATCAAGATGCTGATCTGACATCATGATTAGTGCACAGGTGAACCTTATACTGCCCACAATAAACTAACCCTAACCCATGAGAACGGTAATTCTCATTTCCCATGAGAATTACCGTTCTCATGGGAAAACGGTAAAATGACTCAGATTTTCTAAGACCTGGTAGAATATTTGCAAGATAATATCCAGACTTGATGGACTGCTTCCTTGAGCCAGCAGGATTCCTCCACAGAGTACAGGGAAAGTTCAGAGTGTTTAAATGTCTGGTCCCATTACTTTCTGAGTTTTTGCTGTTTGCTTTGCTGCAAGCAAAGAGCATATATGAAAGCTCTTGTGTTTTGAGTGCTTCAGTTTCTGGAAATATACCCTGTAAAATCTAAAAAAAAAACTAAAAAAAACTCTGCAAGCTTCCAAAAAGTACCCTGTAACTTTCAGAATAAAAACTTAGAACTAAAAAAAAGATTACAATACGTAGTTAACTAAAGCTACTGAAACAACAAAAACTGAAATTGAGAAAACATTTTTATATGAATTAAATAGCAATGGTAATTAATAGGGAGAAACTGTACCTAACTGGAACTGTATTGTGTCTATAAAACCAAAACATATTGAAATTGGAGATATAATAGCTTTAATTCTTGTGCTAATGAACCTATTCATTAGCCTTTAAAGCTGAAGTAAAATTGATTTTAGTTTTCCCCACACAAGCAGTTTACATTAGCTATCAACAAATTATGACTCTCCATAATCCTGGTAGCATTCACACTCGGCTGCAAATTAGCGACAGCAAAAGGTTGGAAAAAACACCAGTCAGTCGGTTGTTCAACAATAATTGAATACATCGTCTGTTGAGTATTCATTACCCAATAAATATATACAGAATTATAATACAGTATGCTGAACTTATTTTTTTTAATTCTACACCTAAAAATGAACCAAAGTGTGACAAATTATCATACAGTATAAGTAATAAAAACTAAACAATATTTATCTAACAACTAATTAACTAGCAAACACACTCTAAAAACGAATTAAAATGAACTGAATTAGACAAAAAGTCACAAAGAAATAAAACAAAACTATAATGAAAATCCCAAAAATATGATAACCCTGGTCTGATAAACCAAGAATGAAATTTGGAAATGTGAATGTAAAGGTAAAAGTAAGGAATGACTCATGCAGTTTCTGGATCTCTTTGGAGGAATTGCCTGAAACATCCAGGGAAAGTCTAAATCTTCTCAGAATACTACTCACGCCTCCAAATCATTGTGTTTATTGCCACATTTTTCTACCTATTTTAGATCAATTATTTTTAATGATAAAGGTTGTTCTAATAATTTAGTTAAACTGAAGATAAGTATTTTAAATTTTGCATTTGACAATGTTCTATCTATATGAGAGACAAGAACATCCTGTATTTTTGTAAATCAATGTTTTTTTTTGGTCACTGTTATGTACGTTTACATCTTCTGCTTTAAATGCTATAACAGCATAATTCTTAGCAGAGTTTTGAACTTCACATTAGTACGATACAGCATATATGGCTGTGAGTCTAGATGTTGTGCAGTAATTATGTTGATAGTTCTGTCCCAGCATTCACGTTTTTGCTGCCAGTTTGCGATTATAATCTCCAGTGTCGGAATGGAGCCTGAAGGGATACAGAGGCAATCCGGGGAGAGCGTGGTGAAGCTATCACCTGGAGAGTAATGAATTTCTCCACTGCAGAGCCAGATGGCCAGCGGACGGGATGAGGCCCGATACTTAGCGCTATTTATTTTGCCAAGCCTCGGGGTGTCCTGTGAACACAATCTGAATGGTGAGCTGAGAGGAAGTGTGGAACTTTCAGTGGCCAGACTGGACTGACTCAGACTCAGACAGATTAGCAGCACAAGTCGGCCTATCTGCACCATGCAGGTGTGCTTTAAACCACAGATTAGAGAGTTTATGTGTGTTTCTTGAAAATGGCAGGAAGATTTGAAACTAGTCTGTCATTACCCACAGAGCTATCTTGATCATTTTATTTATGGGCCTGCTAATTAGTGTACAAGGGCCTGTTTGCCGTGTCAGACTGGATTATGCATCTGCAATGCAGTGAGTGTTGCTGTTTCACTCTGATGTTTCTCTGCAACTTTGGAGAATCTAAAAAGATTCAAATGTTTGGCTGCATTTTTTTATGTCTGTGATGAGATATTACATCACTCTAGCAAAGTACACATAGTTCCTCTTAGCATAAGTTAATATTTAAAAACCCACATATGAAGATCAGTTCTGTAAGTTTGACAAACATGGACCTATGACAGAACAAAGAATCAGTGATTCTTTGAGACCCCCTCTAAAAACTTGAATAACTGCCTATTTTAATAGTGAAAACACCCAATAATGCACAGAATGAAAATGTACAGTCATCAGTTATGAAACAAGCAGAAAACATTACATTTTATTCATTACATACATTTCCTGAGGCTAACCACTAACATAATGTTGAAATCATCTCTCGACTCATGAACCAGCATTGGTGAGCCAAATCTACTGTCACACTCTGAATTAATAACATAATGTAACAATGTAAAAAATAAAAAAAATAATTGGGGTTTATTTTCACACTGTTGAAGTTAAGCTTGCATTTATATAAGTGTGTGTGTATGTATGTAGTCGTAACACAACATAAACAGTTCAAAGACATAAGCTTTAGTTTAGTTTATTTGTGCATTGGTGTGGATCACTCCTAGCATAACAAACAATTGATCTGCGTTACGTCAGGCTTTCAGGCCAACCACCTCTGGAGCAGGAAAACCATAGGAAAGATCAACCAACATTCACTCATCATAACAACCAAAGGCGCCTTCAGCCCTACAGCTTTAATAAAAACATCATGATCAAAACCTTTAGCATGCTGTCACTCTGAGATGTCTCCACTTTGTGTTTGCTAACTGCACAAAACCCTTTAAATTCAATCAGAGAGAATCTCCAGTGGAGGTCCTCCAAGCAATTTAAAAAAAACTCCTATCGCATCTTGAGGCCAGTAGAATCTCAGTAGAGTGTTTGGTATCAGTGAGGTCGACTTGATTGATATTTATTAGACAGCTGGTGTATGGAAGTGGAGGCGAACGGCGGAGACGAGAGGTGTGCAGTGATCTTTATGAGACCGCACAGCGCCGTAATCGTATCCTCACGCCACCGCAGCCATGGTGACGCCGTGGGAACAAGAAATCAAATTTAAAATATATATATATAGAATCAACGTCATTGTTTGTCTGTGAATGCTACCACAAGCAATATATGTGAGTGAGAGAGAGCTGGGAAGAGTCTTTAAAAAAAATCTGAAAAAATACTGTGCATTAGCTTTTCCATACTGTAAGAAGAAATGTATATTTTTAAAAAATTTAATCTGAAATCTAAAACTTAACACTAGTTCATTACTGTTCTAACACAAAAACAGAAAATGCAAGAAGTGTATAAGTTCCCAATAATTTCAGTAGAGAAGTTGAATAAAATAAGGAGTTAAAGCAAAAGTGGTCCAGAATGAAGGTGGTAGTAAATAAAACCAAAATAAAATGTCTTCTCATATATTCCTAATGAACTACAGTATGACACAGAAAGTGATGATTGTATGGACTACAACTGTAAAATCAAAATTAGGTTTGTTCTTAGAACCAGCTCTGTACATGGGTTTGAGTTTTACCTGTTTGTCCTTTAAAGTGTCTTCAACTGACATTTGTTGCAATTTAACAAAATATCCATATTAAAGCCCAACGTGATTCATACTCCTAGGTTTTTAAAATCTTTTCATTTATATAAACATGTTTGTTCTGTCTACAAGTACTAATAACATTTTTGAGTGGACCACCCACATTTCTTTTTACAAAATAAATTCAAGAATTTTGAATTAGTTTGAAGCCATAGACTAATGTTTTTAATTGGATTTTAAAAAAGATGTACATCTGGCTGAGGTACCAAGAATTTTTTGCTTTATCATTTAAAAACAGAACTTTGTGAGCAGATCATACTAAAGCTTGCATGTGCGTGTAGTTACAAATGTAATGGTTCTATTTTGTGTTCATTCAGTTATATATTGGAGGAAATATCTTAAAAAAGCTGGATAATTAGTTATCAAATTGTCACACATTAGATCTCGGAAGACTGGTGAATTTCAGAGTCAGTTCTAGATTTACCATTACTGTTTTATAAACTTATATTACTGAATTACATCTGTTTAGTCAACGTTTCAACAGAAAGAGCTTTATAGTCACAGTTTGTTTTTTTTTGTTTTTTTGTTGTTTTTTGTCAGGCATGAATCAAACATCCCAGTCTTACTGTGAGATGTACAACGTATTGTACATCTAACGTAGGTTGTCTTTTCTGGCCATAACTTTCCTCCCTTTGGACTTTATCCAGACTGATGGGGTGTTCTCCGTGGTGGTCCATATCATAAATGCTTATCCTTTGAGAAGAGCCTGGTTGTAAACACATGTGTGTGTGGTTTTTTTTTTTCATTATTATTATTAATCCTTTTCAGTTAAGAAAACAGCAAAGAGACGCCCTTGTTTTCACAGAAGGAAATTGCTGGTGACCCTGCTGTTGAAATGGTGGACTTCAGATGGGCAGATGCACATAAAAGAAGATGCCGGGTATTAAGTGGGAGGAAAAAGATGGGGCTGGATGGGATGAAAAGGAGAAAGACCAGCAGAGGAGAAATATGTGTTTCTTGACCTTGTTTTTATTGGAGGATTGTTTGTTGGAAATGCCTGGGGTGTGTTTGAAAAGTCGTTTTTGATTATCGAGGCTCCAAACTGAGAGAAGTGACCCAGAAGTATCTAACTTGCAGCAGTGATAAAAGCTTGTATAATACAATAAACAGCATAGGAGAAAAAAAAAAAAAAGCCCTTCGGGGTTTCAAATTTTTTCCCTGTTCATAAAGGAGGCACTGCGCCATCCTTCATGACAACAAATCAAATCTAACTGAACAATCAAACAGCGTATGTTCAGTCCATGTGGACGGTTCACATGGTAAATCTGCTTTTTTCCCTGTTTTTAAACCACTTTGTTATAACAAGACAAAAAAGGCAACATGCACTGCAGCATCGCTTGAAGCTCTGTGGCCACAACTGAGGTCTGTTCAGATCCAGAAGGTACTTCCATAAAAAATGTTTAAACTGGTACCCAGATTTATTTATGTGATTTATCGTCTTTCTCTTTTCTCTCTCTTTCTGCCCACAAACTGATGAAAAAGTTTTCAGTCTGGTGCTTTGGTCTCAACTAGTCCTTTTTTTTTATTTTGTTTACAGAGACCTCTGCCTTAATTTTATTTGTTGTTTTTGTCATTTTGCTTATTTATTTCAAATATTTAAAATGTCTCCCAGTAAAATGTTAAAAGTTCATTAGAATTTAAAGTTTATTGCTCTTTGGGAATGTATTCTTTCATAATTATGTCATTACTGTTATAACACTTGAAAATAGTCTCAAACCAACAATATTATTGTTTATCACAATAACTTCTGGAACAATTTATCGTCTTGCAAAATGTGTCTTGACAGGCCTAGACGTGACTCAAAGCGTTCGTAAGTAAAGCTGCCTGAAAGGAAAAAGACATATTTTACACATTGTTGACACAGTTTACGTGTTAATTAAACATGAATTTGATGGTTAAACTTCACATAGTGTACGTGTTGCATATGCAAATAACATATACAGACATATTCATAGACATATACATATATATATTTGGCTTGGGAAGCTTTCCATAGCAGCCAGGCTGCTGGGCAGTCGGCGCCTCAGGGCTGCATGGACATACAAAGAGAAACTGATTGTTTTCTAGACAAACAGATCTGGCTAACTGGAATATGCCAAATTATTAAGTGGACATTTGTTGTAAACACAGAGAAGGATGGAGCGAGAGCTCAGCCTCTCTATAAAAATGAGATCTGTGAAAGAACAGGAAAATATGACAGACCTGTTGACCCACAATATTCCAGTGCAACAAATACTTTTTTTTTTATCAGTGTGTGAGCTAGTTGAATGATATATCATTCATTTAACCACAACTTGTTCCAAAGAAACAAGAGATTACTTGTTGACTGACTTATAGAAATTGAGTGGTGTGACAGACTGTGTCCCTGAATAACACTTTGACTGCTGCTGTACTGTAATGCAAACATGCTTGTGAGTAAAATAGATCGGTACTGAGATGACTTCTGTTTTACACAACCATCCCTCGCTAATGGCTCAGTTGTTGGGAGAGAAAGTGATTCCTGCCTGAGTGCATCAGAGCAACAATACAAGAGCAGAAATGACTGAGTCCAGCTGAAAGCTTCAGGACTGTAGTAGAAACATTTTTGAAATAACTTGCACTGCAGTTAGAGACTTTCCTTTTACTACTTTCTTCATAGAAAAAAGTGATTTCTATTCATTCTTGAACTTCTGTATTGCATGTAACATCAGCTCGCTTTGGAAACTATTGACTGACTTTTCAACAGTTTTCAGCTCTTTCTCTCTATGCTATTTTACATTTTTAAGTGATGATTTTACATGGGGGAAATTTCAAAAAGCAGCAATAGCATAAGTAAATCTTTTACAGAATGTAAAACTTAGAAGTAACTTCTCTGAGAAGAATTGGACTTTTGGAAGTTTCTTTAGACGTCTTTTGGATTGTAAATGTTCCATGTCGGATGGTTTGCACTGTGAGCTATGAATACAGCACCAGATCGAGCATTTAATTATTTAGTCACCTTTTATCTGCAGTAAATCTTGAACATTTAATGATTTTTAAAGTTTTAAAGGCCATACAGACTATATATTGCCAATGAAGCTGAACTCTAAATACCTTTCCAGAGATGGATTTTTTTTATTGTTTAAACAATGAAAGAAGCTAAATTTCATGTACATTAAAATTATAACTTGCCAATTCAGAAGTTTTAAAATGACTTTGTACATTTTCAAGTTCAACACCCTGATTAAAAACAAATTGGCACAGAAGAAAGGGTCCGGTTTAAATGTTCAAAAGCAGAGGTATGTAGATGGTTTATTTACAATGAATTTATGCCCATAAACTGTAGCCTGAATCCCAACCTGGGGTATGTCTTCAAGGAGTTTCCATGGTTACATGGGTTCACTCTGGACACTCTGGCTTCCTCCCATAGTCCAACGGCTGGATGGATGGATGGATGGATGGATGGATGGATGGATGGATGGATGGATGGATGGATGGATGGATGGATGGATGGATGGGTGGGTGGATGGCATGTAAGACCATCTGCTTCACAGACAGTGGTCTACTTTATCCCATCCTGATAGTCCATGTAGAATGGACAGATCCCTGTAGGTGAAGTCAACGGCCCCATGCTGGATAGAAATGTCACGAGTTAAAGGTAACGCCTTGGAACAACTTATTCTATTCTTTTCTCTTTTTCATATTGAGTTTTCAGATTTAACTGGATGTAGCACATCACCACTGCTTACTACCAAGTAGTACGACTACAATGCTGGTATAAAGATTTATTCTTTACCAAAGAAATCATCATGGCTCCTATTGATTCACATCTGTGGGTCTTTATTGAATTTCACCCAGTCACTCAGGAAGGAGACTTTTAGAAACCTTCACTCTGAGTTAGCATGTCTGCTGGTTTGGCAGGCTATCCCTCTGCCGCTCTGGAAGACTGTCATCTGTGAAGGACGCTATTTCAGCCATCCACTCCCCAACGCATCTGTGAGTTGGTGCGCATAAAAATAATGAGAGGTAGTGGAAACAAGATGAAAGTACATAATAGGCAGATATAAAGTAATGGAGGAGAGAGGATGTGGTAGATCTGGAAATCCTGATTCAAATCTGGAAATGCCGTCCAGATGCCTCAAATAAAGAAACATAAATTCTATGGATGGTTGCCATGTTCTGGCATAGAATAGTGATGTTAGCCGATAACATGAGTTGATAAGTGCTTAAGCACATATTTCTGAACTGACCTAGTTAGGGAAATTAATTCAGAAAAGACTGCTACAGCAGCAAAAGAAACAAAAAAGAAGCTTAGTTTCCTTTTCTAATTTGTCTAGGCTACAAAATCCCAACCTGCTCAGGAGGCAACTGCACTAAGCATATTTAAACAATAATTTATTAAAACTCTATGAGAGGACTCCTGAGGAACATAGTTTAGGAGACTCTTCTTTTAGACACAGTGTGCTGTGGCTCAATGTAATAAAGTGACATAAAAAACTCTCCCACAAGTCTCATATTCTTTGTATGGTGCAGTTATTCAACATGGCATTAATCTTCACTCAAAGGCCTCAGGCTAATGTGTGAGAAAGAAACCAGGTGCAGGAGCTGCGGAAGTTTCTTCTCTACAAGTTTTTCTGAACAAGATATCTGAAATGCAAATAAAATCCTGAAGAGAAATAATACAGCCGTATCCTAGAGACAGCAGCGT
Organism: Alfaro cultratus; assembly: GCA_903066825.1. Classification (NCBI taxonomy): domain Eukaryota; kingdom Metazoa; phylum Chordata; class Actinopteri; order Cyprinodontiformes; family Poeciliidae; genus Alfaro; species Alfaro cultratus. Next base: position 13,998 of record CAEFZX010023694.1, on the reverse strand, counting down.
CTCCTGGAGAAACTCCTGCTTCAACTGATGAAAATAAATCAGATGACAGACTTCTACGTCAGCTTGTGTTCATTCATAAAGGGATCTGGATTTGCAAATAGAAGGTTGACATCAAATTTAGATTTTTAAAAATACTTAAAGTGATTTGAAATAGTGAATCAGTTTGTGGTGCATCTTTATAAACAAATTGTTTAACTACCAGAGCTAGGGAAGGAATTAAGAATAAGCGTTTTGTTGTTATGTGATTTATGTCAATTTAAAGCAATTATGTTCTTGTTTAAACAAAAAAAGTTTTATGAATTGAAAACAAAAAGGTTTCTCATTTGAATGAGTTTTGAATCTCTTAATAGGAAATGTCCTGTTTTAAACGAGTTTTCTATTTTGTTATAACGAGAACCTTTCTCTTTACAAGTTCTGCATCTCATTGTAACAAAATGTTCCTCGTTTCAGTGAGTTCTTTATCTCGTTGTAATGGGTAAACAAGTTTTGTATCTTGTTAAAATGAGAAACTTGGGCGTGCCGTGGTGGTGTAGGGGATAGCTCGACCCACATTTGGAGGCCTTGAGTCCTCGACGTGGCCGTCACGGGTTCGACTCCCGGACCCGGCGGCATTTGTCGCATGTCTTCCCCCCATTCCTGTCAGCCTACTGTTGAAATAAGGGACACTAGAGCCCACAAAAAGCCCCCTGGTGGGGGGGGGTGAAGAGAAACTTTCTGGTTTTAACAAGCGAGTTTAACATCTTGTTATAACGTGAAACTTTTGGATTACAACCAGAGACTGTGCCTGGTTGTTTTTTCCTACCTCTGGCAATTAAATGCTTCCTAATTTTCTACAGCCTATGGAGTGTATATCCAGCGATTAGTGGCCCATTTTATTTTCTTTACTTTGTCTCCATTTAACCTAGAATGGAGGCTAAAGATGTTTTGTGACCTACACTTTTTGGTAAACAGACAAGAGCTGCATTTAACAAAATTGTGTCAGTCTTTGTCCTGGCACTTCCTTAGCCTTGCTCCGTTTCTTCTGCTGACATCGTCTCTGTCTTGTGTTGCATGTCTGATTGGATTTCCAGAAACTTTATAGATGCAGACTTTTTCAGAATAACAGAAAAGAAAAATGTTTCAATATTTTCCAAAGAAGTGTAATCTGCCAATAATACTGCAAGATGTAGCTGGTTGGAGCCACAAGCAGTTCTCCGGGAATCTCCTGAACTCATTTATTCCACATTGATAAATTGTTTTTCTTTTTTTGTTTGTTTGTTTCCCTCAATAAATTGCTAACTCCCGCTTAAATATCTACAGCTATTTTCTGTAAAACAGTCAAGAAATGCCATGATGCCGAGATTAAAACGAGCTAAGTTACTTGTGCATTTTCTCACTTGGTGGAAAGAGAAGAGTCTGAAGTGCAGAGCCATCCAGAGGCCCCATGGTTTATTGATCCTCCTTCCCCCCACCCACCCAAACTGAGTGGAGAGAATTGGACTGTTTTCTCCTGCGGTGATTGACACCTGCCTTCTGCCGGCAGTGTTGTCAAACTTGCAGTGACATTTTCAACCCACTGAAATTATCTTTTTTTTCCCTTTTCTTTTCAGTTGACTGCTGCGTTCCTTAAAATGACACGAGTCTCTTAGTGCGTACATCTGAGATGACAAGTGACAAGTGTTAAGCTAAACAACCTACAACTCTGTCAGAAAACAGGAGGGGAGATAGAGAAGATGACAAATGGTTCTTGTGTCGGCTTTCACAGCGACTGCAAAAAAGGCACAAGCCAGCTGAAGCATGAACAAAACCTTTGTGATTTAATATATTCTGTTGGTGATGCAGACTGAGGACAGATGCTGTAGAAGGTTTGTTTAAAGAGTTTTTCTCTTTTTGGTGAGTCATGGACTTCCAGAAATGGCGCATGCAGCAGGACTAAACGATGTGTTCGAAGCGTTACATGTTATTAACTCGGTCACAATAACAGATTATACTGGACAATAAATTGTCCCAGAGGTTATTGCAATAAACAATAATACTGTTGTTTCGAGACCATCTTCAAATGATACAATGGTAATAATACAATAAAACATTTGCAAAGATCAATAAACCTTCAATTCTACTGAACATTTAACACTGGAACTGGAAGACATCTTAAATATCCAAAATCAGTAAAACAGCAGAATCGACAAATCAAATGAATTATGAAGTCTCTGTAAAAAGAACAAAGCACCAGACTGAAGACTTTTATCACCCAATGTTTGGTAGAAAGAGAGAAAAGAGAAAAACAATAAATCATGCTTGTTTTAATTTATTGTGCAATTAATTGATTTATTGCAACAGGCCTACATGTTGTCTTGCAGATGTTGCTTTGGTAACTTCATGACCTGCTGCTTACAGCTGAACTGTGATCTGGGTTATGGGTCAAGTGGGGATTTTATAAATGAACAAACATGTTGCAGGTGAAGAAGAAATTACTCATTTAAAATATACTCCGTTTTTCTCAATAGGCTTTTGTTAAATGATCCGGTTGGAAAAATTATATTCTACTTTGTAATATTAAACTTTGTCACTTAAAAACAGAAGAATCTGAACCACATATGCAATAAATTAAGTCCAAGTCTATTGATTCTTCTTTGTGCTAAAAGAAGCAAAAGCATTCACAGTATGAACAAAACATTAGATATTAGCTATAAAACACTTCTGATATTTTATCAACAGTGCGTTTGGTTAACCTTGATGACCTTTTGCTGGTGGTTAGAAGACCTCCAGCGACTCTGAACCTAAAGAACCCAGACTTGAATAGATGGAAAGTTTGAAAATGTTTTTTTTCTTGTAAAACAACGCATTGCATGTTATTGTTTACAGCTGGAAATTTTACGCGTGCACACACCACAGTGTGTCTCCTGTGCTACACACAGAATTCTGCAGCCCACCTACATGTTAAGGTTGTCAAAGTCAAGCTAGCATAACTGACCTACTTCTATCTCATTTGCTATTTTGTTTTTAACTTATCTAGTTGCCATAGTGTTGACAATTAGTAGTAAAGCACTGCGTCTGTCTTTCTTTGATATGACTCACATTTAATATTTTGCGTGCTATGTTGACAACTGAACAGCTTAACCCAATGGTAGCGATGGTAGTCATGATCAGCTTGCAGCAGGGAGCTGAGCTGGGGGCGGGATCTCGCATTCATGACGTCACACTGCAACATGTTTATGAAGGTTTAAACAAATGATAAAATAAGTTGCATAAAACTTGGATTGAAATGTTAGAAGTGGAAGCAAAATGCTGAATTAGCAAGTAAAATACCTATAGAGCTAAAACTGGGAGTAAGAAGATCAAATTATGACTTGGTGAGAACTTAGTGCTGATGAACAATTTTACAGCTGACATCTTCCATTAAAAAAGTTTAATATAGATTCAATAAACATCATTATTGAAAATGAGCACTGCTGCTGTGAGGTTTTCATTCATTAAACAGATGTTTTACAACAGCCTTCAGATTGATTTTTATTTTTGTTAAAAGTTTAATAGACACCTTGTTGGAATTTTTCTTATTAAAAAAATATCTTTTGCAGAGGTCAGCAATTTATTGATGAGAAGATTAGCAAAGGCGGTATGGGGGGATTAGGCTCATAGAGCGTTGTAGTAACGTTATGGAAATGTTATGCGGTTGGATCTTAATTTGTGAGTTGATGCAGTTTGTGTGAATTAATGTAGCTGTTACAGAAATATAAACAGGCCTGTTCAGTTTCTTGTTCATGTCTCAGCTGACAGTTTGCTCCTCGACAAATCCAAGTCCGCCTGAAGTCTGAATAATTGTAGTTAATGTTTTCATTTTCGCCAATATGTTTCTTCTAAAGTATTGACATCTTGAAGCGGCCGCATCAGAACTCTGGGTTTAATCTTACAGAGAATTTGTGGAGGGAGCTAAAAATATCTTGATAAAGTGTCCAGTGACTGAAAACATGCACCTACAAACCTTGGTCTGGGTTTGGCTGAATTTTGGTCACCAACAGAAAAGATTCTATCCGTCACATTTCTGTTTTTTTGTTGTTGTTTTTTTTTGTCAGATTAAAACACTTAGTTATGAAAAACTAAACACCTAACCTTTTAATGGGAGATCATATGCCTCCTGGTACGAAGTTCCATATGGTAGGTAGAGTGTGTCTGACAGCAGCCTCTCAATGTTGTAAAAATATATAAAGTTACTTAGAAACTCACTAAAATGTACTTTAATGTCTAAAAGGCTATAGTGAAGTCAAATTATGCATGAGCTAGAAGAAGAACCAAGCTGAACTGAAGATCTTGTATGTCCTCAAGCTAGACTTACTGTGTCAGGTCTTCATCCTGATGTTCACTCACTAATTAGACAGCATTCAGCTGTGGAGAGGGGACATAACATCACTGCACAGACGCAGTTCTTACAGCAGCGCTGCACAGAGAATAGGAAGATTTGTGGAGAATCGCCATAAGTAGGTGCAAAAGTGAAAATATTTACTTCATGATAGTGAAAGAGCTCTGTGCAGGATGCGGTAATGAGGCAGGAACAGCGACAGGGCAGCAGAGTATCTGCTGACTGCTAACATGCACATTTGGGAAACACGTGTGAATTAGTCTGAAAACCTGCTCACTAGTGACAGTATCCAAACGGCACGTAGTGAGATAAACCAACAACGTTGCTCAGGCAGAAAAAAAAAAAAAAAAAAAACTTCAATGGATTAAACCCTGCTGCGCGGTGTAGCAGTGGGTAACACTGCTGCGCGGTGTAGCAGTGGGTAACACTGCTGCTTTACACCAAACAGGTCCTTGGTTTGAATCCTGGTCCCCAGTTTACTAATAAACAACATTTTCATTTCTCAACATGAATTAGACCCATTTTTAACTTTAAATAAAGTTGAATTTCTTACAAGCATATACAACGAGGAATATTTATGAAACAACAAAGGTTATTAAATAATAATAGTCTATTCAGATATTGGGGGATGTTAAAATGTAGGATTTGTTTTAGCAACTTACTTTTGGGAAAGGGAGCATTAAACATTAATTAGTCTTTGTACAACAATTTGCTATTCATATGCCCGTTCCACAATGCAACTCCATAACTATGTTGATTATGGACAGCAAATCCATCCATCTATACTAGCTTAGGGAATGCATCTCAGCATCCATCTGGAAATGAAGGAAATTGTCAGAATTGTAGGCTACCGGTACGCTAGCTGACAATGTTTCCAGTTGTCAGCTAACAACTGGAAACTGAGGCTAGAATCAACAGTATTGATCAGTATTGATCAATAGCAGAAGTGACAAAAGAATCATGTGGAACAGATTCTGGTGATCTTTGTTGTAAAGGGGCATCTAAAAATTTAACTTTTTTAGCTTTACATGTTATAATGTCATTCACTCAACAAAAACATACCTGGAGTGTTGCCTAGATTCTTTCATGCATGTTTGAGAAATCCTTTAATCTCCATGGCAACCAGTCAGCTGTGCAAAACCCCTGGGTGGATCTAGCCCTGCCTTCAAGGCTTGGCTCCTCCTCAGAGCTGCGGTTCCCAAGCTTCAGAGCTTCAGCCTCACAGAGTAGCCCTCCCTCACAACACCCTCACCCAGCTCCTTCAGACTAGCCAGCAGCAATTAGCAAACACCTGGTGGAATCGCTGAGCTCATTATAGGAGATACATATGTCAGAGCAGCGCTGGTAAAACCAATAAAGGGTTAATAGAGGAGCCATGTTGTGATGACTTCCTGAAGGTGGAGTTTCAGAAAAAAGCAGGAGTTTTTAAAGAGAGAGAGGCCCAATTTCCAGGCTGTAAGAAAAATTTGTTTTAAGTCATACTTGATAGTATTTTTATAACAACTGAAGGTAACAGTTGCTTGATTGTTCTATGAAATGACACATAATGCAGCTCCTTTAAGACGTGCTTGAATGATCTGAAGAAATCTGTAAGGGTGAATATTTTTTTCACACTGAAGTGTGATTAAAAGTAACTTTATGCTTTACTACTTTGATTAAAACAATGTTCTCTTTATCTACAACTTGTTGATGCTTCCAGCTAATGAAAGCATTTTCTACCCTCTTAGCCAGTCTCTCTCCCCAGACTAACCTTCACCTCAGATCCAGTTCATCACCAGCTAATTACAGAACCGTAGTGGAACATTCCCAGTAAGCACCAGCCACCAGTGGACCATAAGCATTCCTCATGGTGCTTATTAAGGGATTTGAATCCCATCCTGAAATAACTCAGCTCCTTCCCTCTACCTCTCTCCCGCCACCAAACACTTGCTTATAATTCTATTTGTCTCTTGATTGCAAAAGCTGCAGCTTATTCTGATGTATCGTCCACACACCATTAAAGACCAGCCTCATACTGTAATCACTACACTGGAGGAAGTAACTGCATCCTGATTTTAATCACTGAAGCTTAACGTTCTGGATCATAACTGCCCGTCAAGCTTCTTTGCAAAAGAAAGGCAGAAAAAAGAGAAAAAAAACGCTGGGTTTCAGCTAATGAGAGCCTCATTTTTCATTTGCAAGCACAAAGGAAACACTCAGCAGTCTGGTCTAGGATTAATAACATCACCTGGGGTGTAAATCAGATTTCTCCTCACGTTATGTCTTGACCAACTGAATCTCAGGATTTGAAACGCTGCTGATAGATGGCTGCCTGGACTTTTTTCTTGATTTTCTTTTTGTAAACCACCTTATCCTCAAATAGCACTAAAATCCCAGTGGTGTTGAACAAACAGAATTGCTGGGTGTTTTTGTTGATTCCTTCTCAAGCAACTGGTTCTTCATTTATTCATTTAAATGATAAAACCATCCATTAACGTGTGGCGATGCTTTCAGAAGTCAGTGCTATCCAAGCTGCGTGTCGTGATAAATCACAGCAAAAAGTCGAGTCAAAAACGCTACTGTGAGCTACGCTACACTGAGTATTAATCACAGCAGGACAGACTATTAATCGTCCTTCATCCATCTTTTGATGGCATTGTTAAAGGGTTTAAACAAACAATGGCCCGTTACTAGCTCTTATCAGAAGTGTTTCTTGTGTTTTGTGACTTACTCTTATGTAGTCTCAAGTGGAGTGTAGCTAGAAAACAGATTTGCTTTCATTTTTGCGGTGGATTATGATCCTTCACCATCCATCACTCGCTGTTTCAGACCTGATTGTAACTGATGCCATGGACTCTGTGTGTCGTTGCAGCATCCCCAACTGTGCCTCCGCTTCACTCGGAGCATTTCAAACCCTGCCATGAGAAGGACTTGGCCTACTGCCTCAATGGTGGAGAATGCTTTGTCATCGAGACACTCAGTGGCCCCCACAAGCACTGCAAGTAAGTGACCACCTAATTTAAAGCCTCTGTTCCTTTTAGGTTCACACACTGATTACTCTACACTTCTGTTTGTCTTTGCCACAATTTGGGGGAGGCGGATGGTAATTTAGAGAGCTGTCGCCTTTTCATTAGCTTCCCTGAATGTTGCTTCCTTGTGGAGTTTCGCTGAATCTTACTCTTACTTCTGTTGAGGTCAGCCATAGGGTTGCATCTAAACACAAAAGCTTCAGCAAGAAACCACAATCTGAGAATCATGGGATTTACTTAAAAGCAATTAGTATTCTTACTCTTACAGAAAAATCTAAAATATCAGCAAGAATTTTTTTTTACAGTTATCTTAAAATAAATATAGATTTCCCATGTTCTAAACATGTTATGACACGTCAGCTTCAACACTTTATTTTTGCCAAGGGAAATAATGAAAACTAACTGAATTTATCTTTCAAAGGGGAAAGGGCCAGCCTATGATAACATTCATAATAATAATAATAATAATAATAATAATAATAATAATAATAATTGTTATTATTATTATTATTATTATTATTATTATTAATTATATTATTATAATATAATTCTTATATTATTATAATATAATTCTATATTATATTATAATAATATATAATTATTATTATATATAATTAGCTAAGTTAATGTTATTTAACTTTGTTATTATTAGTATAATAATAATAATAATTATTATTATTATTATTATTATTATTATTATACTAATAATAACAATAATTATTATTATTAGAACCTTATTACAACCTTGTTGAGATCTACAATCTCTTTTCAAGAGGGACCTGGCAAGATGGCAGCACTATTTACAAGTATCAATATTTATATTTAACTAGATACATTTGTTAAGTTTATCAAACACTTTTGTGAATTTGGACCAGAAATGGTGTAAAAACCTGGCATACTGTGGAGGCATTAACTGGTCCAAGCCTACTTGAGTAGCTTTGGGGAAAATATTGCTTGGGATCCACTTTTATTATGAAAGGGCTAATAAACACAGGAGGAATATTTTCATCAGTTTTTACAATCCATGACAACAAGTAATGTTTGTTGGACCTTCATAATTTTTGACTCTACATTATCATTCCTGAGTTTAGCAAAGTTCCTCTGAATTTTCTATCTCAACAAATAAAAGACTTTGATTAAGAAGTTTGTTTAAACAAGTCAAAATTATAAGTGTATTTTTGTTGAGTAATCAATATCATTCATTGGTTAACTCTTAGCATCTTCACTTTATTTCTAGCTAATAGCTAGAAACTTAGTAAACTAATGAATGAGTTAGCAAACTACTGAGTGATACCAGGTCAGTGCAGACTTCTGTAATATTGAAACAACAAAGTGCTTTACTATTTATTAGGTATGTACTGTGATTGAACAAGTTTCAGGTCTCAGTTTTTAAAAAGAAAGAGTCCATATTTTCTTTAGCTTTGCAACAAACCACCATGTTATTTAACTTTAACAGTTAGCTTAATGTTTGTCCTAACAGACTTACTATTATAACACATGAACAAGATGAAGTCCCACTTTTCACGTCCCTTCTCTGTAATAAAACCTCACCACAGTACAATTAGCTAAATAAGCTAATGACAAACAGAAAAAGCAATTTAGGAAGGCTCTTTAGTCTACAGATTTATTCATCTAAGTGTCTACTTTTTGTCAAATTCATAGTTGGCATCAATGTTATAACAACCTTCTGACTCAGAATAGATATCACAACATGTTTGATTTTAATACAGGAACAGATTTTTATTTAAAAACCTGAGGTATCAAAATGTTTAACCCCAAACTTCAAATCAATCCAGATCCTGATCCAGATCCAGATCCAGACGTAACACTGAACAAATAACTTTTCCTTCCTGCTGTAACAGACAACAACCTGCTACAGGCTGTTGTGTGAACAACCACAGACCTCGGTGGAAATGATTGTCTTATGCCCTATGCTTTACCAAATAAAATAATCAAGAATCATATTTTTGAAATTGTATCTGTAAACCTTTTACCTGTCAAAATGTTGAAATTTCCCTTTGTGACCAGATAAATCTAATGCAAGTATTGTTACAAAATGTTCTTTGTTGATTTGCCCGTGCGCATGATTTAACAAATTATTGTGGACTTTTTTTTCTTGGAGTGCTTTTTGGATTATCCATTGAAGCAAAAAGCACATATTTATAACCATTAAGTCAAACAGTGTTTGCAGCAATAGAGCTACTCTTCTGCTATTAATCACAGCCTCCAACAAAGAGGCAAATAGTCATCATGTGTCAAGCTTTCCGAGGATATGAAGCTTCTATAGAGCTTCAAGTCGACGATTTCTAGTACTGGTCTGGGATTTTGCTGTTATTTTCTACATCATCTTCCATCTGTGTCTATGTGTGTTTATTTATTCATAGCTTTTACCATTGTGCTTTGTGTGTGTGTGTGTGTGTGTGTGTGTGTGTGTGTGTCTGTGTGTGCTTCGCTGCCCCAGATTTGAGAGGAGAGCTCATGGGCACTCAGCCCGTTCAAATGTGGGACCTTTTACTAATTAAGTCCCAGAACATCATCTTCCCAAAATCTAACCTCAGGACTTCCAGGCGACCTGTTTTTAAAGACAAGTTTTCCCTCCTCACGGCTGCGGCTTAACATGTGGGGCTGTTCTAATGAAGTTTAGTGCTGTATGCATGTAGAACTAAAACACAGCTGAAAGGTGAACATTATGAAGGTGCAGCAATAAGATGAATGTATGAATATAAGAAGTATAGCATATCCATTTACATACATTTGAAACGGGATGTTTGAATTTGCTGTGTAAAAACACAGAACCTTTTTGTTTTTCTAGGCCAGGTGGAGTCCCAAAAATATTTTAGTTTTGATAAATGATGATGATGCCATGGCGCTTTTGTCTTCTTTCATGCTCATTCACACAACATTGGTTCTAACCATAGCTGTGGAGGTATTTTAAGGCTACATTCCAAACACACTTTTGGAGTGACATAACAGAAAAGTCTGAAGTAAATCTCCCAAAATAACAGGAAGAGAGTTATGTACCTACACAGCTCAGGTTCAGTAACTGTTCAATTACTAATATTTCAAGGATGGGTGTGTTTTGATCCAAAATGTGTCGGTTAAAGTCTCATTTGCAGTAAACCTAGTCCTGTAGCTACATGCACTGAAAGGCCGCTCTGTGAATAAGAAGCAGTGATTCAGAAAGTAAATGCACCCAAGGATGAAGATTTGAATCTGTAGGAATTTACGTATCCTGAAAAAAAAACAACTATTGAACTTTGTTACTTGTTGAGTCTGAGGGTGTTTTCATGCACCAAAATTGCAAAGTTTGACGTTTTCAGTTGGCGTGGTTCACTTTCACACTGCACTGTGTCAAACAAACCAAATCTTATGCAAAACCTGTTCCCTCGCCTGTGGTGGTGCTGCACCAAGAACTATGGCAGGAAACGACACAAAAACCTCTGAAGAACTTCCTTCCTTCTTCATGAAATGTAACAAGAAATGGAGTGGTGTCAGATTTTAGGGGTTGGAGGATTCCTCTTTTGTCTTTGGTAAAAGACAACAAGTCATTTCTTGTGCTAGCGCTAGAGATGTGCGTTTGTTACGGTTGTATTTACCCAGAATACCCTGCGCTTTGGTCTGCTTTTGGAGCGGCCTCCAGACTGGCTCAAATTCACGTATGAATTCGAACCACACCGGTTCTCTTGAACAAACTATTCCGTGACCCAAGTCATACAATTATGGAGACAATTATTAGTGTTTATTCTGGGTTTTATCAAATCAAAAGTTATCTTAACCAACCTTAAAACAGAAAAAGGCTTAATGTCACACAGTGACTCTTTTTATATTGTGAATATAAACATCTAGTTTCAACTGAACTCACAATAAAACTGATTACTATTACGGAAAATAATGTATGCTTTGTTGGTTGTATTGTATAACAAGGTTCAGTCGTTTGTTGCAGACCAGTAAGTATTCAGAAATGAGTCCCAGCTTTATTTTTAAATTGCAAGTTGGGCAACTTTAGGCTCTTAGATACCATGCAGTCATAAATCATTGCTGGCACATGTTCTACGCTCGTGGGCATACAGTAACCAAATGATAAATGTGTGTTTTACGGGTTCTGCAAATAGTTAGACGTAAAAAGTGTGGTAAGGATTTTTAAACATCCTACTTCCAGGGCATTTCCTCCCTTTTCCCCTTGAAGCTTGTTTCTAGGAAGGTGTGTTGAAGGTGAATGTGGACAAATAATAGTTTTAAACCCAGTCCTGGACCTCTACAGGCAGCAGAAGTACACTTCTTCTGCTATATTGCAGGTTAAAGTGCAAAGCCAACAATTTCATATTAGCCTGTTGTATTGAGGGGAGGCAAATACTTGGATCATCAAGTTGTTTGGAGGGAAGTGGAAAAAGACAGAAGTGAGAAATACTGAAGCTGTACCAAACAACATAACTAGCTGTTCAGAGTGCGGACAGACGGAGATCGCAGAGGATCGCTGCCCTTCTCTCCTGCTCACATCTGTTGCCATGACAGCGTAATCTGAGGACAACTCTTGCTGTTAAAGCGGAGGTTTGAGACGTACACGGTCAGGTCCTTGATCACACAGTCTGTGAATGTTAATGTGTGATGAGTTAGAAAGAGAAAATTACGGCTGGACTGATTGCAGCTGGATCCTTTGTCAATGAGCGTTCTCAGGGATTGAGGTAGGAGAAATGTGGGATTTGCCTTTGGGGAATCCAGATAGGAGCTTGTGTCATACAATAATAAAAATAGATTTTATGCTTTGTACTTTGCTTAGGTCATAAGTATAATGTAGGGATCCACAGAATCTGAAAGTTGTTACATAGAACAAAACTCCATGTCATCATCAGTTGGATCCCATCGTTCTCACACTGACTGCAGGTTTTATTACAGAGCTGCTAAGTTCAAATATCAATCTCTGCCTTTAGAATAATGAAGTTCTCATTATGTCTGCTTATGATGTCCCTTTGATAGTCACTGATAGATTTTCTTGATTTCTCAAAAGCTTTGTCACAAATCTGGAAAACCCATTGTATCTCACTGTCCACTTGAGACCAATCATCAGGACTGCAGCAGTGTTAGTCCCGCCCCCTGACTTTACAGAATAAGACTGATTGTTAAAGGAAATTCAGGATGTCTTGCAGGAGCTGAAAATATTGCAACACATCATAAAGAGTCAAATACATATGTGTGGTTCTGGAAAATAAAATAAATAACAATACTAATAAAAAATGGGTTTCTCTGAACTGTGTGTGTGCATGGTTAGTCTGACGTTTGTGTGTGTGTGTTTTCTGATGACCGGCAGAGATAGCTGACGGATTGATGGATGTGTTATTTGTATATTTGAAAATTGTTTGTCTTTTTCTTTTTTCACAGTTTTAATCAGTTTATGACACATTTCATTAATGATCTAATTTTGAATGTGTTTGTCAATTTGTGGCACGTTTGGCTCCCTCTAAATTGAAGTTTCAGTTTTAAATTACTACATTATGACGTTATGAAGAAAATAAAAACAAGAAAATATATTTGAAGTTATGCTCTCAGATTGTAATTTGTCTCCATCAACCATTTAATGACAAATTTCACTGCAGGCACAGGATCAATACATAATCTCATTCATTTTGTGTTTGAAACAAATTGAGACAAATCAGGCTGTAAAGCGCCGCTCAGCTCGGACGTGTAATGGGGATAAATTGTGCTGGTTTGTGTCCTTATTTGTCACAGAATTAATCATTTTTTATTATTATTTGAGAGATGAAACCTGATCCTTTGCGCAATGATTCTTTTCTAAAGTGCTATAAGTCGAGCATCAGGCGGCGGCCCGGCCGGTTGTAAAATGAGCGCAGATCGGCCCCCCGAGCGCCGTTTAGCGCCGTCGGTGTGCGACGGCTGTGTCTGTAAAGCCGGCAGAGTGGCTGCAAACGTATTTGAGGAAATGTGTGTGTGTGCGTGTGTGTGAGTCCTACTGAGGCCTCCTGCTTTTACACAAGTCCTCCACACACCGCTTCGAGCAGCACAGTCAGGCGTTCAATCATTAGTGCTCAGCTAACCAGGAAATTAATCAGCGTGCTAAGATAATACTTTTTTTTTTTTTTTTTTTTTTTTAAGATGGCGAGAGGCCAAGAAATTCAGTTAAAAAAGTATGTGATGCTAAAATTAATTACTTTCCTGCTCGGCACATTTTTCCTAAAGAGAATTTTTTTGTGAGTGTGATTACTGCCTTATGTAATTATAACTTAAATATCTCCCACATATTATATACCCATACAGTTCTTCACTCCCTTTCTTTTTAATTTTATAAGCTGGGTTTTTCTGAACAACAATCCACAACATCTTGAATGTTTTTGTCTCCATTTAGACCCAAAGGGCCAGGAATAGAACGGCCCAAACAGAATTTCATTGAGAGGCTTGCCAATGTCCAACAGGCACCAAATCGTAATCAATATTCTGCTTTTATCATCCATATTTAACTGCATATTCATTAAACATCTAACAGCCCTGGTTATTGTTGGTGAGGAAGCAATGCTGCCAACAAAATATCCAAATGTGGTTTTGCTTTAATTCCTTTTAATCTAACATATATATATATATATATATATATATATATATATATATATATATATATATATAGAGAGAGAGAGAGAGAGAGAGAGA
>CAEFZX010023692.1:0-104631 GCA_903066825.1 Alfaro cultratus | reverse complement strand
CTCAGGTCTTCTGGTTCTGGTCTGCTCTGCATCCCCAGAACCAGAACCAAACGAGGAGAAGCAGCATTCAGCATCTATGCACCACAAATTTGGAACAAACTTCCAGAAAACTGTAAAACAGCTGAAACACTGACTTCCTTTAAATCTCGACTAAAAACCCACCTGTTTAGAGTTGTATTTGAAACGTAATCAATTACAAATTTAATGATGGAACTTGACTTAATGTAGTTTTTGATTGTTGATTCTATGTTGCATGACTTTGTGTTTTTGTGTTTGGCATGATGTAAAGCACTTTGAAAAGCCTTGCTGCTGAAATGTGCTAAACAAATAACATTTGATTGATTGATAGCTGCTCTATCTTCTCAAACCCCAGTCGGTCGTGGCAGGTGGCAGATTCACACTAACACTGGTTCTGCTGGTTTCTTCCAGTTAAAGGGGAGTTTTCCTTTCCACTGTTGCTGCATACTTGCTCAGTATGAAGGATTGCTGTAAGGTCAACGACACAACACAAGCGATTGTCTACTGTCCCTACAAGCTTGTCCAGGAGTGACTCGATGCAATCTGCTGGGTTTCCTAAGATAGAAAACTTTTTAATCCACTTAAATAATAAACTGAATTTAACTGCATTGTGTAATAACCAGGATTGACTAAGAAGGATGACGTTGACCTGGTCTGTAGGATTCTATTGAACTGAGTCTTTTCTTTTGTAAACTGACTTGAGATGACATTTGTGAATTGACATGACGCCACCAGTGAAACAATCCAGTGGGCTTGTCAGGTACTGCCCGCCCCTTTCCTGGAGGAACTGCACCCACCTCCAACAAAGTTGTCAGATATTATCATTGTCAGCTGGATTAATGTGAGTTAAAACTCCAGAAAAAAAGGAGAAACTCCGGTTCTCCCTTTCCACTGACCCCTGCCTTCCTCATTTCCTTAGCATAAGGGAGGAGTGAACTATTGAATCAGGTAGTCAGATATGCCCATCTTCTCTATCTAACGCTAATGATTATTGAAGGGGAATATAGTATACAGACTTCATAATCAGTACTCTTTTGATTGAATGTAGTTTTTATTTCCACTTTGGTTTTATGTTGTTTAGCTTTAATTCAAGTGCATTTTTTGTTAACAGAGACTGAGAATCCATTTTGTTTTTGGTTGTTGTGTTATTTTGTTGACCAGTTGCAGTGTTTGCTGTTCTTTTGAAAATAAAGTGAATGTATTTTTGGCTGGATGTGCTTGCATTATTATGTCATTACCATTACATCAGTTTAAAATGGTCTTCAAATATTATCAATATTATCAATATTATCGTCTACCGCAATAAGTTTTGAGACAATTAAACGCTCAGCAAAATTTGTCATTGTGACTGGCCTAATAATAAGTACTGAGAGAGGTGAACGCCCATCAGCAGCAACATAAATAATCCGTGTTAAAACAGGGGCAAAACATAACGATTCATTCCACAGATCTTATTCTCCAATAATCTCTCAGGATAATTTTTGCTCTGTGTTCAAAAACATAAAAATAACCAGCCATCAATGTTATACATATTAATTTTGATAATTTTCCAGTCTCATTATCACCAGGTACGATTAAGCATACATGCCTGTAAACCTGCTTGTGTCTCTCCATTCAGTCCATGTGTATTTGATACGGAAAGGGCATTTGAAAGTGTTCTGCCCGGGTTTGCTAAGAATGGGGTAATCTCTCACACCTAAATATAACAGCCCAACCCTGGGAAGTCACCTTGTTGCTCAATCAGCTCCAAACCCTGCTTGGCTCTCCCCGACAGAGAGAAAAATTCAGATAAACTCCCAGAACGTTTCTGAAGTCGCCCCTCCTGCTCCGGCTGATTCGTCACGACTGTTTAGTCAGCTTCACATTACCATTTAAATAAAGAGGCTTGCTAAATGACCACTGTGAGAACATAAAAGACAAATTAAATAGTTTTTCTTTCTCAGGGCACTTTCTGTCTTTCTCTTTCTAGCTTGAGTTCCTCATCATTTTTAATTTGTTTGGTCTGAGGGGGGTATGGTTGATAAAAATGTGCAGAGAAGTCCAAATGCAAAAGGATCTATTCATCTTTGATTATGAGGGATTATGGAGGAAATCTAATCTGTTCAGAGAACAATGACTCACTCAGACAAACAGGTATGTTAATTTCTCAAAAAGAATTGATTATAAGCCAAGACAACAACAAACAAAGAAAATGGCAGGGATAACCACAAGGCATTAGGTTGGTTTCACATCAGACCTTATGATGAAAAGGAGCAACGTCCTAAAGTAGAACTGCATCAAATCAATCACAACAAAAGCAAAGCTACGAGGCACAGCTTCTATAAACTCCATGTATACTTTCAGTGGTCAATTTTTTGTTTACAAAAAAAAAAAGACAAATAAAAAACAATAAAACCAAAATACAGCTTACATATCTGGGAATTTTAAAATTTGCAGCTGAAGTGAATAAGTACAAATTAAAAATAACATGCAAATTCTAGAGGAAAACTCGTAATTCAAACAATTAACACTCATTTTTAATAATGAGGATAAATTACATACAATGAATACTATACGGTCCTTCACATTTTTTGACGCACCCAGTAAAGATGTGTAGAAAGTGTAAAAATTCATTGTCTTACTGTTTTGTAAGTATGTTTTTAATATCGGTTTATGGGACAAAACTGAACATGTCACACTTTTATGCAAGGTAAAACAGTCAGTGGAGAGCTTGAATAAATTAACTCGCACACAAATTAATGTCTAAACAACTGGTAACAAAAGTGAATAAATTCTTATGTGACACTGTCCAAATTGTATCTGATCAGTCATTATCCCTGTCACATGTCCATAGAAAAGAAAAAGCATTTGTCTTTATCAGCACCAATCACTTTAACTGTCTAAACTCCAGGCATAAAGGCTTTAAGCTCAAATATGTTACTGAGATCTTGATATAATCTTTTTTTTTAATAACACTATTTTCAGTTTTCTGGCAGTACCCATCCTGTTTTTATTACAAATCTGCTGGTATTTCAAAGTGTTCACAATTCTATGAACTAAAACAAATTTCAAATGGACTTTTGGAAGAGAAACAGGCCCAAAGTATCACAGATGCTATGGGTCTATCCTTTACAGCGGGCGTTAGATGCTTTTGCGCACACTAATCCTTTGCTAAATGCCAGACTCACCAGGAATGTTTTATTTTGGGTTTTTTTCTGGAAAAGCTCAATCTTAATCTCATCTCACTAAAGCACACGGTTCTAGTTAAACTCCCAGTCGTCAAGCCAACAGACTGTATTTGCATTGGGGGATAAATGTACATGCTGATGAAGTCCTTCCTCTTATTTGTGGGGATTTTGCACCCCTTTAGATGCTTATATGAATGTCGTTAGCTTGCATGAGTGAAAACACACTTGACATCATGGGCCCATCATCAAAGAGGTGAGCAGATTGTATCGGACACAGATTGATTGCCCTTGAAATCCAACAAAATTGCTTAGCTTGTAACAAGCTTTATTTCCTACATTAAATTATCATTAAAATGCTATTAGTGCAATTAGTTGATTTCCATTTTAAACAACAGCTCTACAGTGAGAGGCATCAAGAGACAAAGGCGCGCGGGGGAGGGAGTGAGGACAGTCACAGTGAGAGGGAAGGAAAAGTTACAAGACACAAAGGAGCGAGAAGGAGGAGGAAAAAATGTATGATGAGAGGAGAGGTGAGTCAGGAAGGATAGAGGCGACATGAGAGCAGTGGGAGCTGAATATTAAGCAGCTGTAGTGATTAGGGAGGTGCCGTGGAGTGGCACTGTGACAGTGACATTGGCTGCCATTGGCACTCCCTGCCACGGTGATTCACTGGAACCTGCTTCATTTGGGCCATAATTAGCTTAAATGTTCAGAGAATGAAAAATTCATCATCGCTTTGAATCCTGTTAATTGGGGGAGCCATCTGCATTAATAGAAGGCCATTTGAATGTTCTGTGTTTAAGTATGCATGCGGGTGAACAGCTCTGCATACATGGGGCATGTACAAGTGTGTATCAGAGTGTGTATTTATGCTAAGAGAGGGTAGTTTTGTACTCACCCCCCAGAAGGGGTGATAAAGTCCAACATTTGTCAGGTTTTTTTTTTTTTTTTTTTTTTATCATTGAAGCAGCAACTAAGCACCTATCAGTGATAAGGACTTCTGAAGATGGCTGAAGGCAGAGGGGAAATTAGCATGCTGAGCTAAGATGTGGTAGCATATCTTATCAGTTCGGTTACAATCTGTTAACAGGCAGGTGAAGAGAGGAAGAAAGCCAACTCATTAGTCGTGTGAAAAACAGAAATCATCAGTGCTACGCTGCCGTTTACAGAAAAGCTCCATTTCTTGGTTAAATTTGGAAAAGGGTTTAATTAATGCAGTCAAGCAATATTTGAAATCTCTTCTCCAGTTCTGCACCGAGGCTTTAAGGCACCATCTTTGCTTCACATTTTCCTTGCGGGGAGCCAGAGTTTCTTCTAGTCATTGAACATGGCCTCGTTCGGTATTTGATCACATATTTTGAAGGTGTCTAAAAGTTTCTCCTTAGAAATGTTCCCTCATTTTTCGTGTATCTTGCTATTTTCAGAGAAAAGTGTTTTATTGGTTGCTAAACCACTTAACTCTGACGTATGAAACAGTCGGAAAGAAAATTCTCCTAAACTCCAGGGATGTATCTGTGTAAGGTCGATACATTAACTTGATTTTTCAGCACTGCGTTTGGTAGAAGGATTCATAATATTTCTTGTTAGATTTAAAACCCTGAATTGTAAAGGTCCGTCTGAAAACTGAGACCTGGTTGTTCTACATGTTCCTGACAGAACATTCAGACTGCAAGATGAACTTTTATTTTTCAGTGATTTTTCAGATTCCACTTCCATGAAAACAGCTCCCAGTTACAACCTGTGGGACAGACAACCTCTCTACATTTATGGATTGATTTTCACTACCATTAACATTTAGATTTTTTTTATTCTGTGGAAGTTATTCTGTATTTAAGTACTGCATTTTGCTGGACAAAATTTAAGAAGCTATTGCTGTCATCAACTATGTCAATCTTTGTTGTTC
This sequence comes from Alfaro cultratus, assembly GCA_903066825.1. NCBI lineage: Eukaryota > Metazoa > Chordata > Actinopteri > Cyprinodontiformes > Poeciliidae > Alfaro > Alfaro cultratus. The sequence goes on along the minus strand of CAEFZX010023692.1, from coordinate 99,543 downwards.
ATCCCAAAAAATGCAACAACTTCTGCTTCAGTACTTCTCTTAATATTGTATTTCTCCTCATTGAATGATAAACTGACTTTGATGGCACTGAATTATAATTAGTATTGAAATGTACTGCGGGTAACTGGGTCTAAGTGTTCCTATATGATTGAACGGTATTGGAGCAAAGTTAACCCAATGTGGATTTTGTATACATGAATTTGATTTGGAGCAGTAAGTCCTGTAAAACAGAGTTCCCCAGTGCTGTCCTGCAGGTCTTAGATGAATGCTGTCTTTCTGCAGTATATCATTGCGTTCTGCAAAAACTTTTTATTGACCTATTTATTCAAACCATTTTGTTCAACAGCAGGGAAACACTTAACACTGGCAGGACAGGTGGGGTTTTATAAAACAGGGCTGGGAACCAACATTGTAAAGTATTTTGAGATAAAATTTTCCTCTTCAAATTTAGTGCTGCATAGAAAAACTGAATTAAATTAAGATGATTTTAAGAATGATACCTCTTTCAGTTGTCTGTGTTATTCTTAAATATTTGAGATTAAGATATTATTCATTTCCTGGAGATAGCTTTTTAGGCGCAACAGTTTGTTTTTTTTGTTTTACTTAGGGAAGATTTATATCTTATTCACGTCTCTCCTTGTTATATTTGTATAAGCTCAAGATTACTTTTAATGCATGCAGCAGTGATCCCCAAAGTAAAAAAAGAGAAAAGATTGGCTCATGAACAACACTAAATATTTATCATGCATTTAAATTAGACTTCTAAACGTACAATCATTTTTAAGTTGTGCAATTTGCTTGAATGAAGTTGCTCTGATAGGGTAAATATGTGCTCTACCAAGGACACTGAGTCTACTCTGCTGAGATCTGGAAGATTAAGAGCAGCAGTTGTGGTGGTCAGCTGCTGCAGGAAGCAGTAAGAAATTAAGACTAATGTCATTTATCTCATTGAAGTGAGGATGTAGAAAGACCACAATTACACTGAACAACAACAAGCCTGTGTGGAGTTAATGAAAAGCTTGTGAGGTTTGCTAGTTGGTGACTATTGAATGAACGTAGTTCAGCATCAGTGGCTGTTTTTTAAAGTAGATTTTATATTTCAAAAGAAAAATGTGGTTCTTAGTGTCTTTGATCCAAATTGTGTGTGTATATCTTTTGACCAACTAAGATTACATGGAGCATACATCCTCTGCAATTCTCCTTCCACAAGGTAACAAAAGCAATTCCATGTTCCTACTAAACAGAAAACTTTGTCTACTAATATTTACAACTCATATTCAACAAGACACAAAAGATGGACTAGATGACTCAGTGTTCCATGAAGCTCTAGAAAGCGATACAAATTTTTTTTGCATGTGTGACATTAATACAACCCATTTAACTGAATGCTGCAGTATAGATGGTGTTTATGCGACAGAAAGGCAAGATGCAGAGGCTGCAGAGCCCAGCCCAGTCTGGACCAGCTCAGCCCAGCCCAGCCTGACCCATCCGGCACTAATCCATCATCGCCACCACTGAATCATCGCGCTGTCAATAAAGGCGGGTGGTAATACATTACAGACATGTGGCAGCCTTTGACGATAATGACATTGAGAATTCTCCTTGGGCAGTCGGAAAAGCCTGGGCTCACGACACTCTTGCTTACAGAAGCAATAATATATGGAAATGCATCAGTGTGCAAGAAGAGGGAGTGGACTGAGACCGGAGGAGGGCGGGAGAGTTGAGTGACGCTTGGGCACTTTACAAGCAAAGAAGGAGGAAGTAGCCTTCAGTGGCTGCATCTTCATCCATTTCCAATGTGGACTCATCCAAATCTAGGACTCAATGATGAGGCGCATGTGAAATTTAAGCCTCCACAAACCAGCCGTGTTACAACCGATCTGATATGCCAACACTCCATTTCTGCCTTATCTCGCTTTCATGCTGCTCAGCTGCTACCGCAATATGGTTTAGACATGTGATAGGCTAGATAGAGCGCAGAGAGGGAGGCCAGACTTATGACAGATACAAGAGCAAATACAGCAGTTAGAGGTCTACCATGCTGCTGTGAAGGCAGACATTAACGGTCCCGTTATTCTCCTCTACTTTGTACAAATGCATTTACGATTGCAGTAAGTGAAAGACAGGCTCTAGTTTGGTCAGGCTTTGAATATGTATGTATATGTGGATGTAGCTACACATGGGTTAATGGATAAAGATGGATGGATAGGTGGATGGACAATCATAAACGGAAAAATGGATAGAAAGGAAGTTTTATTAAGGAGGTAAGGCTGGATAGAAAAAATAATAGATGATGGATAAGAAGATGGAAGGATGGATATTTGAAAGGAGAGCTGGACAGGTTTACAGATGGATGATCGTTGGATTGATGGATGCTGGACAAACCAATTGATGGACAGAAGAATGGATAAATGATGGGTGCACAAAGAAATGGAAGGACATTTTGATATTTAGACAACAGGACAAGGAATACATTTCCAAAATATATATTTTTCCCCATACACTTGTTTTTGCATACCAGGGAAATAGTTAAAAATAATACCTTTCCAGACTGATTAGGAACTCTGTGCATATTACACATCTATTGTAAATGATATGGCCTGAAAAGATACTGAGAGCTTTTAATGGATATGCTCTTCTCCCGGGTGACACATTGGAAAAGTTAATCCAGGCACCCACCTGACAATTTGAAACCATAATTTCACTTTCGGGATTTAAATTAAAAGTTTACCGGGTTTCCAAAACTGAGAAGTCTGCATTTACTGAGGGGTCACCAAGGTTTTATGAAATCCTTTCAGCGCACAGAGCCACAATTTAAAAAATAATAAAACTCCTTCGACTTCAGTTAGGATGTATTCAGAAGTTAAAATAACACATTCCAGGTCTGAAATAGGTTTTCGCTTTAAGTTACTGACCAGGTTAAACTGATTAAAATACAGAGTGAGATGAAAATACCATCTGTGAAAATGAAGTTACTGCTTTCTTTGAAGACTTCCGACTAATGAAAATGTGTAAGAGAGCAACAGGCATGGCCTCTACGAACTGTCTTTGAAGCATCGGAGAATTTGAAATGAAAACTTGGCTGCCGTTACTTGACTGCCTCAAAGTTACGCCCAAAATTTAATTATACTTCTGGTAGGCTTAGATTTAAAGTAATCTTTTTATTTTACCAATAGCTTGACTTGAAGTGATATTAGCATTTCAGAATTGTAAAACTCTGAAATTAACTCTCAATTTGACTTTGAGAATCTGTGGAGAAAACTAAAGATGAGGGTGATGGCAAGGAGGCCTTCCAATTTCAAAGATCTGGAGTTCACCACTGAAAACAAATCATCAATGTACCAGTGAGAAAATGTGATCGGCAATTGCAAGAAGGGTTTGTTTGCTTTATTTACACAAGAAGTCAGGGTAATGAATATATAGAACAGCTTCAAGTTGCTATATTTTCTTAAAATGTAAAAAGTGTATTATTTTGTTTCTGATATACAGTTGTATTGTTTTGCATAGTTACCTGTATCTATGCCCAACATTGTCCTGCATAGATCAGGGTCTCTGGTTTGAAACCCAGCAATGTCTTTGGAAAAGTGTTCGGAGCAATTTTTCTTTTCCACAATATGCCACAACCAGAAACTTGAATGTATTTTACAAACACTTTAATGTTTATTCTATGAATTTCAGTGCATGCCTATTGTACTGGAGGGTGTTGCTTTTAAAATATTGTGTTAAATGTTCTGTATTTTCTGATATATATCCAGTACTGAATAAACACTCAGCTCATGACCTCAGCAATTGACTTTGAGTTTGGAAATTTCATTACCAGTCTGAAACATTATACTCTTTAAACTCTATACCAGGGGTGGGCAACTCCAGGCCTTGAGTGCCGGTGTCCTGCAACTTTTAGATGTGTCTCTACTTCAACACACCTGAGTCAAATAATGAGGTCATTAGCAGGACTCTGGAGAACCTGACTGCACTTGGGAGGTGATTCAGCTGTTGGATTCAAGCGTGTTGGGCCTGGGAGACATTTAAGAGTTGCAGGACACCGGCACTCGAGGACCAGGCTTGCCCACCCCTGCTCTATACATTGAGAACCGTCAGACTTCATAGATATCGTCACTTAACACTAGAGCTGCTGCATCTTAATATCAGAAGACTCAAATGAAAATGACATTAGAGGTCATCAAACATGAACCAGGGCTGTGCCTCGCAAAGCATTGTGAAGTAAAGTAAAGCTGGATCTATCACCAGAGCTGCAGTTGTAAAGCTAAGGCAGCCGGGATAATATAAGATCACAGTTTTCACCATGGATGCATTTAATGAAAAACAGACGTTTAGGTGTTTCCACACCCCACCAATTTGTAAAGACATATCACACAAACGAATGCTATGAATAGCTGTAGCTAGTGGGAGTTATAATTACTGCTCGTGACACCAGAGAACATTAAAAAATACCCAGTTTAAAGCTTGGCTGAAAGATTATTTTATGTCTTATTTAACCAGTTACCAATGCACATTTCATGACCCCAAGCAAACGCCACATGCTCTGATCAGGGGGCTGCTTCACTGAGCTGCTGAGGTGGGTAGACTGATAGCCACGACTGACTCCAGATCAGCACCAACTAATGTTCCACAATCAGCGCTTCTGATATCGTACTGAGCTTATTCATCATGTTAACGACAAAATTATTCTAAATTACGTAAGCAAACAAATGAAAATATGCCTGTAGCAAAAGGCTGGCAGCACACACCACCATGATCAGAAGGTTCCCACAGTTTTGCTCATCACTTAAATCTCTGTACTGAATTGAAAAAACTTTTCAGCATTTTGGCTTCTTGCCTTCAGTCCTCAGATTTTCAAAGTAACACTGAGTGTTACCAAGAGACACTGAGGAGGTGGAGCTCTTTGTCCAAAATGTCCATGTATTTAGCATCTTTCGTCTTGCTAACAATTCCAACCCTCTTCTCAGAACCAGCTGAAGCATCCCCACAACTTAACACTCCCACATTTCATTGTCAGAATTGCGTATTCATTGATTTGCAAAGTCAGCTTTCCACCATGCACATGAGATGTAAGCTGACATTTTAATTTTGGACTCATTGGACCAGAGAACCTTCTTCTATTAGAATTGAATTGGTGTTCTTAGGATGGTTGTAGCAAATTTCAAATGAAACATCTGACTGCTTTCTTTCAAGAATTGATTTCCACTTTTCATTCGTCTATAAATACTGGAATTGTGCAGAGAGCAACTAGTTATTCTGCCCTTCCTGAGCTGTGGGTTTCTGCAGTTCCTCTGGACTTAACCTGGTAGTCTCGGCTGCTTCTCCGATTAATGCTCTCCTTATCTGTCAATTTAGCTAAACTGCTTTGTCTTGGCAGGATTGCAGTTGTGCCTTTATCTACGCATTGTTAGATGGATAGAGGATTACTCTGTTAAACATCTGTAGGTTGGGATGTAACCTGAACGGCATCTCTGACCTGTCTGCTATAGTACTTAAGTCTTTTCTAAAAAAAACAAACAAAAAAAACTCCCAGAACAGTTTTATTCATAAATTACTAAAAGGCAGGTTATACTTACCAATTAAATTGCTTGTGAAAGCAGTTCTTAACACTGTATTTTTTTCAAGGCCGTTAGAGTAAAACTGGTTAAACACAAATGCATGACACAATTTTTCATCTGTGAAACCACATATTTTTCCTTCCACTTGACATTTATCTACAATTTTGTCTTGTTTTGCACAAAATCCCAATAAAATACTTTAGTTTATGGTTGTAATGTAACAAAATGTGGAAAAGGTAAAAGAGTATGAATACAATTGCAAGGTATTTAATTTCTGGCTTCTTCTACACAAAGTGAAAAACGATGCATGTGAGGCTACAAAACCTCAGAAGACAATGTTTTATGTGTTGGTCCTCTGATGATTAATTGTTGCCTCTATTGTGTTTGCAGTAGAACAAAGCAGGAATGAAAAGGAATAAAATTAACTTTAGAAACAAACTTTAACGTTTTGAACTAAATAATTGTACCGTTAACTGAACAACAGTATAATAAGCCTAAAATCTGTGGCAGGAAATGACACACAAAAAGCAAGACTAGAGGTTTGTGCTGATAGAATAAAAGTCTTGATTTATTTCTGTTTATCTATACATTTAAACGGGTGTTCCTGAATGCAGCAAGAGAAAAAACACAGAACAGGATGCTAAGCGTCAAAGAGTTGCTCGCATAGCAGAGGTGTGGCCGGTTTAGCGAAGACATGTACACTCTATCGTTTATATTTATAAGATTTTCTGTAAATGTGGTTTGCCATTGGGAGGCTACAGTAGGGTAGAGGAAGTGTTTACTGTAAGAGTTTTGAGATTTTTTTTCACATTATTATACCAACAATAAATACTCCATAAAGTAGAAACCCTGTCTTTCCCCAACTATAACTTCAATGCATTAAATTCTACAGATAGGTATACCAAGCAGCCCTGTATAGCTCAGTTTAATTCAAATTAAAGAGCTTAAACGTAATAATAGTTCAGTACAGATTTGTCATATCGCCATTGTCCTATTTGACTCAATCTCAAGGCTGTGCAGACACATTCAGTTCTCTCCTGCTCTTTACCTCGGGGTTGGCCCTCCATCCCAAGAGGGATGTGGTACCAGGTTAGTTATTCTACACCTGCATAGGAACTACAAACCCAACTCTCTGGGCTCAGCTCTCCCCATAGGCCGGAGGAAAACTCACTGCTAACCGTTACAAAACAGTCCAAAGAATGGCTTAAAAGTGCTTCCTTGAAAACCAGCTGCTGTGTCTAAGAACACACATTGCTCACAGTAGAGAGGCGTCAGTATGACAAAGTTAAGTTTAAGAAGACAGAAACGAAACGTGTACTAACGTGTCTCAAACACTTTGGCGCAGAAAACAAACACTGAAGCGCAGCGGGTCAGGGGACAGGATATAAGAGGATGTAAAGCACTTTCTGCGAAGAGAAAATCCAGAGATATAAAACTGAAGGAAAGCATTTACAAAGATACACAGAAATACAGAGAAAGTGAAGGAAAATCAACCGTTATGACTGACAAAGTAAACAAAACAAGCGTGATAAAACCCCATTTATATTTTTCTTTACACATACCTAATTTCTGCTTATATGGGTGTGGTAAAAACCTTGAATACAAATGGACCCTGATATACAATGCAAGGTTGACTCAAATGGAATATGGTTTTGCCGAGGGCCTTTGCTACTGTAACGCACGCTGCTCCCTTAACCATGTACCATCTATGAAGATAACCTGATCTAACGAGTAAAAATGCATATTTCTGAAAAAACACACTGCAACAAAAGGAAATTGACAGAAGCAGATGCACCCACTTAAAATCAACAACTTCTGAGGTACTTCTGAAACTGAGAATATTACTATTATCTACAATATTTGGATGGATAGCATATATTTTTGATACAGTAATAGCAGGGTTACCAGCCTTGCGAAAACATTTTGGCTTTAGGATTTTGATTAGTTGAGGGGATAGCGGCGGTTAACACACCTGAATAAGACAGAGCCGTATAACGATTAAAAACATAGAAAAACAGCACCATTTGAGGTCCGGTAGATCAGTTTTTTGTTTTTCTCAAACTGTTTGCTGGTAGCACCGTCAACCAGTAAAAATCTCAGATTGCAGTACAGAGACAGAACACAACCATCGATCAACTGCACAACATAGCAAAGAGCGAAGTTATATATCCATATATATATTCAGACAACCCCCTCACACAGAAACCCCCTTTACAGCAGCATCTTTAAGCAGATAAGAAAACAGATTTTGCTTAAGAATGATATTTGTGTATTGAGGTGTTTTATATGCTGTACATGTTGAGAGCAACCAGCTATACCTTTTCCTATAGATTTCTTTTTTTTATATAATATACACACATATAGTTTACATTTACTGACAAACACCAGAGTAACAATGAGGTAGGACGGTGAAGTTGGATGAAGTAGAACCGGTTTGTGGATCGTATACAAAGTTACTGATACTTTTAAGAAAAATATATGCTTAACAATGTATATCTTTGTATTTTTTTTTTTTTGTTTTATATTGTATCTGAGGCTCAAACAGTAATATGTCTGGTTAACAGTATGGCTCTGCAAACTGCAAGATATCCATCTTGCTCAACAGAGTGAAGCTTAAAAACTCGGATCACTCTTTCCTCAATCGAACTATGAAAAAGTAAAACAAAGCTTCATCGTTTTGAGAAGCTTCTGACAGGTATTCACAGCGTAAGCCATAAAGCAGGTGAGTAAGGAGCAAGAAGTGGCACAAGAAGAGGATCATGTCCAGCAGGTTTCCTTCCTATTAACAACTGCTATGGTGGTGTGTTGTGTTACAGAGTCAAACTAGCCTAAAATATCCATGACTCTGTATTCCAGGTTGTGTAATATGCACGGTACGTTACAAGTCAGCTGCTAAAACTTCTGGTACTCTATTGTCAGATTGGCCGTGTCATCGCAGATTAGGCTAAATCTGAGATGGTACAGCTTTCATCCACTGAAGATGGTTTTAGTTAAGGGATTATAGGTTTTAATCTCTCTCCAGGAAACCAGCCTTTCAAAACGATGATGTAATAGCTCTATAAATGCTCTCTTTAAGCATCGTTACAACCACGCCCTCTTTTGGCATCGAACAACAAAGAAACACAAACACAGTACACAACAACGCATCTGAATTTCAGTAAGGTGGCTTTGCACAGCAGAAAGCTTTTTTTTTCCTTTTAAATTGCAAGTATTTTCAATACACGCTCCAACATGTCAACCTTATCTTACTTTGTACATACAATAAACAAAACAAAAAAGGGGACTCTGGTTTACAAAAAAAAAAAAGAAAAAAAGACAATTGTCACCATTGTGTGACTTTGTTATTCACTAAGCCCCAATACTTTTGCATGGGCCATTTTTTTGTGCAAACCCAGCTGATTCCTCAGTCTGCATCCAATTTTTATCAGCTTCATCATTCAGTCCTCACAGTTACAACTCAATTGTAAAAAATACTCCATTGGAACTCTATATATGTGTACACGTGAACAGCATGTAGATGTGTTAAGCTAAAGCACAATTTCCAGTCATCTTAAACATTTCAAAGGTACAGTCTTTAAACTGGACATTGCTGTTTTAAACTAACTTATGTGTTGCTTGCCAGTCTGCCAAGGTCGCAGCTTAATATCCAGAAAGAAATAATGGAGTAGCTGATTCCAGTTTCAATGTCAATTTGTTATCTAATAAACCTTACAGCTAAACGTTGAACTTACCAAGCTTATTATGGGGCGTTAGCTTGCCAGAGTCATTCCAATAACTCAATGTTGTTTTAATGATAAGAAATAGAAACCAAAATGTCATAAGGTGCTTCATGAGAATAAAAATGACAGTCAGGCTCAAACGTAAAACTATCATGACAAACAGTTGTTTAAAATTGAAGACATTGCAGTAAAATTTAAAGTGCATTCAATGTAAAAGATATGAGCTGATAATTACTGCATCTTGATATTTAAGAGCCCGACAGTTTAAGAATAGAGATTTTTACTGATTTAAAGTGAGGTTTACCAAATATCACAATGTTCTAATCTACAGGCTCTGACTTGGTAAATAAACCCGTTCTTTCTCTTGTTCCTATGGGATAACTTTGGCTATGAATGAGGTGGATTTGTTTTCTGTTGGTAGACTCAACTGATCAACATTTGGATACAACAACTAGCTTAAAGCCAATGATTCATATATATATGTATAAAAAACATAGTAAAAAAAAAGAAAAACAGGAAACAGATGGATAAGAAATACAATATGGAAAACACTGCATCAAATATGATCAGAACCTTTAAACTGCAATACAACTAACCAAATTATGTCACCAACTTTGGTGTCAAACATATGCATCTGTTTCTGTGCTATTTGGAACATAAAGTAGCTTAACAAAAGGCTGATATGAAGTTGTGATATGACACAAACCAAGACAAACAAACAAACAAAAAAATGAAGAGAAATAAACTGAGAGACATCCAGGAATTACGAGTGTGAAGAGGAGAAAGGTTTGATGGGCAGCTCTGCAGCAGATTCACAGTTAGCCACAGCTAGGTCACAGTTGAGATTTCAATCTGCAGCATTTAGTTCCAGCCTGCAGACAGCCACACAAACCGTTTCAGATCAAAACAATATAACAGGAGAGAAAAATCCTATATATATATATATATAAACATACACGATAAAAGAACATTTTAAAACTTTTGATGGCATAGCTCAGAGGAAATTGTCACTGGAGCAACCTTTCTATTTTCCCCAGTGGTGTGACTAAAAAGAAGAGAGGGTTAGGATGGGATTCAGCAGGGCCAGACAACCTTAAAAAAAAGAAAAAAAGAAAGAAAGAAAAGCTAAATAGTACCGCAGACAGCTTTACCCACAGCTTTCACAACAAGATGACCTGGACTGCGCAGAGCTCTGCTCTGATTTTCACCTGGTCGCTAGTCTGGTTCACCTCAATCGAACGGTGCAAACCACACATAATAATAGTACCTGGCCAACTCTTACATTCTCACAGCAAAGTGCAGGTGAAGCTTCATCACTTCAGCTTACAAAACATTTACAATCACAGCTTACTTTTAAAATAAAAAAAACAAAAAAAACAAAAAAAAACCCAGAGACACATATGTCCCTGGAGATTGCCGAAACCATTTAAGGCCTTTCAAGGCATCAACATGCCTGTACCGCAACAACTCTAGACTCAAGTTTATTCAAATGATTAAGACTGACGCAGAAATATTAGAGATGCACCAATTAATAGGTGAAGAATCAGAATTGACCACTTTTAATTTAATCCCACAGTCAGATACTAAAATATCTGATTTTTTGCTTGTTCATTAAGTCCAAACTAAGAACTCCTATTTTGGTCCATAAATGCATCACCCCAACATCAGCTTCTTTGACATAGTTTGAATTTATTTAAAATTATACAAAGAGTAAGGGAATATGAATCTAAGCTTAAATGGGAAAAACCTTACATTTTTAGTTGGATTCAAAACAATTATCTCTGTCAAAGAACCTGCAGCTTGATGTTTTCTCTACTAAAACTGGTGTTGGCTGAGAAAAAGTCTCATTGGTGCATCTCTTAAATATATTTCAATCCTTTAATGACCTCATGTGTTAATTGTACGCGTTAACATGAAAGGTAAAAAAATAAAAAAAACAAATGTAGCTTTACTGACTCATAAGTTGGAGTCATTCTTTCCAACAACCCTCTCTAAGCCCTCTTCTCATGAGCAGATGTGTTAAAGGAGTTAAGAGACAGCACACATTCAAAGGTAATCTCTTGGAGCAAACCGTCATATGGCTGTTACTAATTAAGACTTGTGCATTCGAGACCCTGACGTCCCATTCTTTGCATTTAGTACCGACACTCCAATCCCCAACAGTATAAGACCCGGCGTTAGCTAGCATCGTCAATTGTACAGCATCAGAAGACTCTACGTACAGGAATAATCTCTTACTTTTTAAAAGTTCCAGGACTCAAAATGATGTTCTGACACAGAACAATAAATTAACTATCACATCTAATCTCGCTCTCTCGACACATATGCACACACCTCCATACCAATGCATTGGTAAAGCTTATAAAAAAAACACTCACTCCAGCTCATGTCAAACTATTTCATGTGCTGGTGGGTAAAGCTGCCTGGTAGCCAAAAAAAAAGAAATGATAAACGTGACGCTCGACCTTTAGGGAGGTGCGATAGGACCTGTGTGAAAGAATTATGACAACTTCTGGAACAGTGACAGCAGTCCCCTAAACATCCTGCGGGCCACGCGGGGCAGAAGGCGCTGACGTGACAGTTGATCACTATATGCCATCGTAGGTGAAGTTCTCCATCTTGACTGTCTGTCTGATTAGCAGCTTGGACTCCCGTCGCTCTTCGTTCTTGATGGACTTGTTGATGTCCATTATCTTTTCACAGATATATTTGTTCACTTTGGACAATCTCTGCGTGATCTCAGCGCTGTCGGCCGTTTCTTGAGACACTCTGTCGTAGAGACACTCTGGGGAAGGAGCGAGTCAAAGGGGTCAGTGCATCCGATGAGAAGATGCTCATCTTATTTTTGATGTCTGCTAAATACGTACTCATCTATTTACTTTAAAAAAAAAATTATGTTAACTGAGCTTACCTCTGACGATTTTCAGCTTGCTGGGTGACAGTGGAGGTTTGGGCAGGGCGTCTTTCTTCTTTTTAGTGGCCACACCTGTGACACTACGGTTTTTAAGGGTTTCAGTGCCCCAAATCATCACAGCGAGGTTCTTTGTGAACTTTGAATCTCCTTGGGTCCTCTGCAGCTGGTGCCATTTCTCTTCCTCCACCCAGATCCCACCCCCAAGATGTACCTGCAGACAACATATGCAAAAGGCAGATTTAAGTGAACACCAAATCAATATTGTCATTGGCAGTAGCAATTACAGTCAGGTTGGGTTTGTTTTTGGGTGAAAGGGAGAATTAAAAAAAAAACAAACACACAATTATGATGCACTTTTTAAAGTTTCAAGCAAAGTATTCATACATTTTCACTGGAAAGAAAAGGATACAAATGTTACAGATAAAAATCTAAAAAGTGTGAAGCGCATTAGTTTTAACCCTAAATAAATTTGCTACAACCAACTGGCTTCAAAAAGCACTTAATGAGTAATAAAGCTGTTCTATGGAGATTTCAGAAGTTTGCTGGGATAAACAGCATCACGATGACCAAGGAACACAGACAAGTCAGGGATAAATTTATGGAGGAATTTTAAACAGAGCTAAGTTGTAAAATCATATCAAATCTTTGATTCTCATGAAACAAGGTGGTGGCAGCATCTTGCTATGAGGGGTATTTTCCTTTAGCAGGGACATGAATGCTAGTCAGAGTTGACGGAAAAATGGATGGTATTAAATACAGAGCAATTCTGGAAGAAAACGTGTTAGAGGCTGGAAAAGAATAGAGACTGGGGCAAATAACTACCACAAATATTGTACACCAAATCTACAAGGAGATGGTGTGAAATATGACCCCAACATTACAGTTCCTATAAAGATGTCACTTCATTTTTTTCCCCTCACTTCAGTCTTTTAATGATTTTTACCTTTCTTTAAGCCATTGACAGATCCCATATGTTTTTTTAAAAAAAATGCAGTTTCCAAGTATTTCTTCATACTGAGAAACTTGAAGGCTGGATGTGTGGCCAATTTAAAATCTATAAGGGTTTGGTATCAGCTCAGGTTACAGCATTAAACAAGATGGACCAGTGAAGCAGCAATGATAAGTGTGTTGTCCTGTTGTTGGCCCAACACTCGTTTGTAATTCTTCGAGTGGCACTAATCCCACTGAGAGAAATCAGCCCTGAAGAATCCTGGAGAGCAGAGTCTGAGCTGATGTTGAAACGCCGGCCTCAAATAAATCCACTGTGATACAGTCGAGCTTCCAGAGTATCAGCAACTTGATTTATTTTATGATATGCCTCTCGTATCGAAAGCTAGTTATGGTTTTAAAGAGTAATAGTTTGATTAAAACTCTGGGGGACTTGTAAAGAATAAGTCCAACCTACAAATAAACACATTTTAACTAGTAAAACATGCATCTCATCTGTTATATGTTGGCAAATTTAAAACCTAATTTTCTAAACACTGAAGCAACTTTTTTTAAAATTATTTTATTATCTATATGTTTTGGTTTTATTTATTGCAGCCAGTCTCAAGAATATTTTCTTTTTATAACAAAGTTCATAGTCACTTTAGACCTCAGCTTCAAACGGGTCAGTCAGGCAGACTATAGCAGCTTCTTACAGACTTTTGTTGGAAAGTACTGAAGTTCCTGCGAGCTCTAAGTCTATTTACTAATTTTCCATTTTGTTTTCACATTTCTCAGATCCACCCTTCCCACTTCCATTCTAGTAGTCTTAAACAATTCAATTCCTTTTCTTAAATAGGAAAAGAAACATTTTATTGCCTAAAATGCATTAACAGTTTTCATGAACCTAGTGAAGCTAAAACTTTGCCACCTGAGGAGTTTTGGGTAAAACATTTTTACAGACAAAGGTGTCTTTAAATTATATATTTTTTATATTATATATATATATATATATATATATATATATATATATAATTTTTTTTTTATTTTTTATTTTTCCTTGTTACGGCTTGATCTGTATGTTGTTTTTCAGCAAATGGCCCTTTTTGAGTCTATGTACTCCAGTTAACGATTAATCTATTACTAAATTTATTGATAATTATTTCAATAATTGATTAATCATAATCCGATTAATTGTTTCAGCCCTAGAAACAATTAATCGAGCTGAAACAGAAATAAAGAACTAAATGAAAAACTAAAAAACAAAAACTAAACAGTGACCCATTTGCTGTTTGAACATTGTTGTCATTCTGACACATAGTTGGGTACAACTGCTACTTCTGCTTAATGTAGAAACAAACTTTTAGCATTATTTCTTTGTCAAAATGACTTTAAATTTATTATCTCATTGTTATGTGCATGCAATAACGTGTGGATTAAACCAAAGAGTGAATCAAAACCTTTACAATTACACTATAAATAATTTGAGCCCCACATAGAACTTGAATTAAAAACAGTGAACAACAACATCAAGTAAATACTAAACGTTTTAAGAGTTCTGCTACTTGATCTGTGCAGCACTAAAGTTGCTGTAGGTAATGTATACACTTAGACCAGACTGTTTTAAAGGGAGGCCAATTTCACCTGCTATAAAGTAAACAAACTCAGGTCGCAGCTTTGATTACCTACAGTATCACTTAGCCTGTCGCTCTCCACACAACGTGAGTGAACATTGAATAAATCACTGCAAAACAGTGAAAGCCGATTGCCAGGCCAGGGGGACTGACTTGGTCTTAAAGGTGAGCTAATGCAGCAAGGGGCAAATGTGTGTCTGTTTTCCTTCTCTATTCTCTTATCACTGTAAAGTCTTTAGGCCAGAGTCCAAAAAGCTTTTCCCTCTGAGGCTAATGTGCTTTAGGCTGCAAGCCAGCAGACAAGCTTTTTACTGGCCTTAAGTTAGACAAGCCTGTTTTCAGCCTCCCAGCCCTTTTGCTCTCGTTTATCTCTTTCTCACCATCTATCCCTCCTCCTTTCCTTTCCTAACCTCCCTTTGCACTCTCACTAGGTCTAACCTGTCAGTCACTTTAAAGTCTTCTCGTGCAAATAATTAATATGGGTTCCCTGATGTAGGAGCGTTCTAATTTGCAAGTGTTCTTCACGCTTGAAGTGGCCACGGACCCAAGAGCTTGTAGTGCCCCCCTCGCTCTTCCCCTCCCACCATCAGAGACAGGGCGGTTGGTTGAGTTACAGCAGTGGGGGAAGTAAAGAACCCTAACAGGCTAATAAACACTGATGATGCTGGCTGGCTTGCAGGAACAATAATAATCTTCTCAACCTTGTTTACCTGCTAGGACAGGGCAGCAAAGGGGAAAGGACTGATCAGCGACGACAGCATGTTGCACAGTTTGTGGTTGTTAACAGGGAATGCAGCGTTTCCTACAGAAATCAGCCCACTTTCTACGGTCACGCACAAGCAAATGGGCAAGAATACCAAATCAAGAAGGGAAAGTTCTTAGGGGTAGTTAGAGTCATGCTCAACTTTTGCAGCAAACAAACCACGGCTTCACTGAAGTCAGACTTTTAGAGTGCCAAAATTATCCAAATGTAAACTAAAACTAAATAAATCAACCTAAAAAAAGAATTTATTCACAATTAATAAAATATATACTAATTAGATCTAAATCTAATTAAATTCTGAATAATCCTATTAATTCAGTATATCTTAAGAAATCTTGTTGATAATTTTCTGCAGAGTTCCACATAACTTTGGTGCATAACATCTAAATGCATACCAGCAGAGTAAGTCCACTTTGCTGGTTTTGGAAAAGTGGAAATTCACAGTAAATGTCATCTCGAGGCACTTTATGAAAAAAAAAAAATTCTCATGTTAATCTTGTACAATTAAACTAATCTTGTACAAGATTAGATAATTTATGATTAGATGAAAATATAAATCCTTACAGGTGGCACCAAGGTAATGATTAAAGTGCTGAAATAAACTTTTGGCCCGGTCGGACTCACCTTCCCATCGTTGCAGGTGTACACCGTTCTGGGTGAGGGCGAATAGCTTGAACTTGTGTTAGCTTCTTCCCTGCACGTCTCCTGGGCCTCAACTATAGGTTCGACCACTTCAGCCTTGATTGTCTGAGTGCCATTGTCGTGCATAGGCTCTAGGAGACAAAGGTGACATTCAACACCACAGAGACAATCACTGGATCTTCATTTCCAGCCATCAGCCATTTCCTGATGGTTAGTAAATGTGAATATAAACATATAAAGAAAGAAGTTTTGGTACAGCTGGAACAGCGCTTTTGTTTATTTCCTGTTTTTGTTCTGGGCTACCCCGTGGCCTGACACAGTAGCTAAGCCATGCTGGTAGCTGGGCACGCTAAGCTCCAGTGCAGCTGATGAGTTTTAATATCAGTCAACGATGCACTTTATTCCCAGACTGACAGACTACCAGGGTGCTCTAATCTGTAGCCGAACCATTAGATGGTCCAACCAGCTTCTGTTTGCATATGCTGGGAGTCTAATCTAAACACCAGCTTAGCTTTGCAGACTGCTTTATGACACCACTAATATCTCTACTCCAAGTACATTTTAAAATCTTTTGGTGCAAGTCTTATCTTACATAAATATTTCACTTAAAACATAAAGAAGTTACTTTTTCACTCAAATAAATGTCATCCACACATAAATAACAAATATTAAAACCTAAGTGAATCAACTTATTGAAGTCTCAGCTTGACAACTACGGGACTCTTGATGAATGTTTTGTAACAAATAAAACTAAATAACTAATTAAGTTTTTTGTAATGTATTATAAATGGATGAGTGCTGCTTTTCAATAATTTCTCAATAGCCAGTTCTTTCCTTCCGTGTCTTCACATGCTGTTTGTCACGGTCAGAGCAGACCTTTCAACAACCTGAAGTAGTTTTGACGAAAAATACTTACAGCTAAAACTACTTTTTCAAACCTCAGCCAGATTTAGATTTAACGTAATCTTAACTTGACCAACATGGAACATGGAAATAATGTAGATGTTCATTCAAATGTAATATTACAATATCCAATAAATTACAGCAAGATTTAATTTATAAGTTTGACTTATATTTTTCGTAAAAAAAAGAGAGCATGGCTGAACGTATTCATAACCACCGCACATTGTGAGTGTGTGTGAAAATGTTCTACGCAACTCTGAATAGTCTTTGTTGTTCTAAAGCTCAGTAATTACATGGCATTTTAAGAACAGCTGTTTTCTTCAAACAGCATTTCTCTGCAGTGGCTCAGTGAGGACCTGTTGATGCTCACAACTCAAAGGACTGTGTATGTACAGTGGCCACAGTGTAAAAAATTACCATGCTGCATCACCATCACAGGCCTCCATAAGGATGTGGGCCAAAGCAGTGGCAACATCTCAAAACAGACACTTCGCAGATACTGTATGCTGCTGTACTCCATAGCAACAGACCAAAGAGGATCCTGGTTCTCAGAGTGAACAACTCAAAACTCTGCTGGGCCTTTTTTTATAGTCAGATGAAGCAAAAATATCATTGTCTGTGCACGATAATGTAGCCTTGACAAAGGAGAAGCAATCAAACCCAAGAAACAAGCTCGATGGTGGGAACACAAAACGTTGAGTGTGCTTTTCAGCAAATGGAAATCTAACCAAACTAAAACATCATAAAAAAGAAGACTACAACATCATCAGCAGCAGCAGCAGCTAGTCTGTAAAGAAGCTTTGTCTTGGGGAGCAATGGTTGTTTCATCATAACAATGACCCAAAACAAAATGCTAAAGTGGTGAATAAACTGTTAGCTGAGAAAAAAGTATTAAGGATTCCAATAAGGAAAATGTGAAAGGTGCTAAATATTAGAGACTTGGAGCTCATTGAAAAAGATTAATGGTCAAAGATAATAATGGAGATCTGCAAAAAGCTGGTCAGTAATTAGTGCAATTAGTTAATGTAATGGCTAATAAAGGCTTTTCCAGTGATTATTGCAAAGGATATGAATATTTTTTTACATGGCATTTTTAGTTAGAAAATAACTTATTCTTTCCACAATGATACCCCAGGTACATCATCTTAATTTTCAGAGATGTCCATCTTCTATCCAATCAGTAAATAACTTACTGCTAGACTAATAGTAAGCAAATATTTATCAAAATAGAATCCAAAATCAATTCATTTTTGGGATATAAAGGACTTCTATTCTGGCATGCAGATAGCATTATTTTCTTTTCAGGTACTTTTTCTTCTGGTCCTCCATAAATAACTTGTTAATGTTCTTCTCTTTGTGCTATCGAATAAATTTATTTTTAATTCCCCAAATCAAGCTGAAACCCTGTTATCAATGTAGCAGACTGCCAGTCCCTTCCTGCAGAACAAACCAAACTGCACATACATCCATCATCTGCCTTAAAAGTCAGAATTAGCTTCTCAACACAAACTAAGAATGCATTGGTCTGAGTTTGACAAAAAAATTCCAATAATAGCTGCGTTAACTTTTCTGATAAAAACATAAATCATCAGAGTACCGCATGTTGTGGACGACTGTGTGTCTGAGTGCATGCTCTTGTTTTCTCACCGCTGCCCAGCCTCATGAGGAGCACATCCTGCAGCCTCCTGTTGAAGTCCCTCAGTTCTTTGACTTCTGTCAGCAAGCTGCCATATTCCTTCAGCTTCTTGGCCTGCTGCACCAGCTGCCTGCGGGTTCTCTCCAGCTCCTGCTGCAGTCTCCTCATCTCCTCCTCCTGCTGCCTGTAGCTGTGAACCAGCTCCTCGTACAGAACCCTCGGAACGACTGCCGCCACTACCTCTGACACACAATGCGTGTCCACCTCCAAATTTTGCTGCTGCTGGTGATGATGATGATGGTGATGATGATGATGTTGCCGATGCTCTGCCTCCATTTCTTCCTCTTCGTCATCTGCGTCCTCTCCCTCCTCGGCCAGCCGGTCCTCATCCAAGTCCTCTTCACCTTCTATATAGGAGTTGGCAGCATTTCTTTCCAGGCGAGCCACTACTGCGGCGAGGCTCTTGGAGGAGTTAGAGAGGGGCTTTCCATGGTCTTGAGACAGGGCCTACATGAAATAGCAGGTTAGAAAAGGCATGGGACAGATACAGGACATTTCAATTGCGACCAAAAGCAAACTGAGCATGATAGATATGAAATTGTAATGACACCTGTGCAATCCTAACACTCAAAGAGAGGTCATGTCCGATATAAGAACTGGGTTATACTAGAGATGGATGATTTTAGAAAATTATTTGTTTTGTATTTTGCTTTGAGAATCCAGATTTTTCTCCCTCCTCTGTGTTTTCCATCACCATTTTGTCCCCACTGATCTCCCTGTGCTTTAGCATCCTAGTCACTCAGAAACATACCAGGTGTTTATAGTCAAAATTCAAAATACTTTATAGATCCCAAAGGGAAATTAAATGTCATTGTAACTCAAATTTTTTCCAAGAGTTATTGCAGATGGTATGACGGCTGTGGGTAGGAAAGACCTCCTGTAGCAGTTTGTACTGCAGTGAATTTGAAGAAGCCTCTGACTAAAGACGCTGTTTCAGGGCTGAAATGATTTCTCAAATGAGAAATCATTTCTCATTGATTATACCTTGATTATTGAAATTCCTCAAGGAAAATGTATCTACCTCGAAGCTTTGTTAAATTATGTTTGATCATTTAGCGCAGAGAGAGACGATTAATCGATTAATCGATTAATCGCAAAGATTATCTATAGAGTACTCGATTACTAAAATATTCTTTTACAACAGCTCTACTTTGTTTTTCTAAGAGTCTCATAAAGAGGGTGGTCATTGTTGTCCATACTTTTCTTGATTTTATGTAAAATCCTTTGTTGCACCATCATCTCCAGAGGTTCCAGAGTCATGCTCACAACATAACCAGAACAGAACCAGCTTTCTTTATCAGGTTGTGGAGCCTTTAAGGTCCCTGTCTCTGATGCTGCTGCCTCAACAGATGACGGCAGGAGAGATGATGCTCTCAACAACAGACTTACAGAAGATATGCAGCATCTTGCTGCAAACCTTAAAGGATCTTAGTTTCCTCAAGAAGTCCAGTAGGTAACATGAGAATTGTTTTTTTCATAAAGTGCCTCGAGATGACATTTGTTGTGAATTTCCACTTTTCTAAAATACCATAAAAATACAGAATCAAAACATTTCTCCGAAGAGTTTTTTTTTTTTTGCGGTGCTAGTGGCTCGCATTTTTTCCGCAACGGTGGGCTGGCGGGTGGGGGGGGGGTCGCCGGGACCGGGAGTCGAACCCGCGACATCCGCGTCGAGGACTAGGGCCTCCAGGCGTGGGGCGTGCTAAATCCCTGCGCCACCACAGCACGCCCTAGAATTAAAACATTTCTTAAAAAAATAAAAATCTTAGCCAATAAAAACTGTATATTGTATTTTCTGCTCTCAATATCCAATGTGGTCAGGCCTAGAAACATAAAATACTTTTGTGAAATTAAGGTTTTAATGTAATTTACTGCATAGGACGTATAGGAAAAATGACAAATCCACATCAGCCTATGCAGAGACATGGAAGAGCCTGCAATCTGTTTGTTTTGACTGCAGATCTCAGTAGGACCAGAGGAGAGGAGTCACCGAGTTCTGTGATGAGCCGCTCAGCGGATTTGCCGGTGAAAGGGCAGCTGTCCAGAGTGCTGAATTTGTGTTAATCCAGCATATGGTAAAAATAGCGTAGGGGATTTTGGATGTCAGCCAAGTTTATGGAAATGTAATAATAAATCATCAAAAGAAAAATGGAAGAAAGACAAGACAATTAAACATGGCAATATCAAATATGTAAACATCAGCCAGGATTTAAAAACTGTAATCTGACTAAATAATAGTTCCCATATTTTATTATCTTAATGCTTCAAGACTTATAGGTTTATACTGGAAGTGCATAATGAGGACAAAACTATGTTCTTGTTTCTAATAAACGACCTGGTATAAATACATGAATTATTCATCTACAAAAACATTTGATGCAATACAAATCAGCCAGTTTATACACGTTTAGCCTACCTTTTTATGCCTCAGGGATAATCTCTCTTCTCCGAAATTGTTCTCGATAGACTTTCCTGAATTCCTGATGGACATCTTGGGAATTTTCATCTTCTTTTGGATTATACTGTCTTCAAATTCCTCTACTGTATCTGCAAAGTCGTTTAGAAAAGTTGCATGTATTTGCAATGAAAGTTGAAAGCAGTCCATCAAAAAGAATAACCCCAACGTTGCTTTGTCCCCTTACTTTGACCTCACAAAACTAACTTCAGCAGCATAGAGGGGAAGCTTTTCGGCAGGCTGCGGTGTGAGCTTTGACATTGTTCTCATCTCGCAGTTCACTGTCAGGATTAAGGACGCAGCTAAACTTCTACTGCAAAAGACAAACGACTGTGTGCAAATATTATTTTACTAGAGCAGGATAGCGTTTCGCTTGTAGTGCTCTCACATTACCATTATGTTTCCAAACTGACAGGACTTTGTCAGGCTGACTGATGGATAGACGTGTCACACGGAAATGACTGCAGCAAACTCTGTAGCACAAAACCACAGCAGCTAACAGGCTAATCGCATCACAAAAGCTTTCGGGCTGTCGCAAATCCACTCGGGAGCTCTCCTAAAACGAAAGAATGAACTCATAATATGGTGATAATACCATGTCCGCTTTCATTCAGCGTCTCGTAGTTAGCATGCTAACGTAAGCTAGCAGGGTTAGCTTCCTGGTGTAAACAATTGCTTTGGCTAGACGGCGTTGAATAATACCCGTATAAACCACTAATTATCATTTACAGAAGAAGAACAGATCATCAACAGAACGAGGGGCTACACGAATAAAAACCTGCAAAGCACCGACAAGCTGTGACAACCTCCTGAAGTTAGCAAACATTACTAGCATGCCTTACTAGCTAGAGCGGAGGACGTTGTTGTTGCTGTCAGATTCCAGCTGATCACGTCCTGACGGATCCACGGAAAACACTCGCTTTGACAGCTCTGCCACCCACACGCACGGGATCGTTAGTTGTTCCGTCAGATAAAGCGAGCATTAAACCCGATGTCGTCCGGGTGTCAGGAGGAGCAACTTACCTGCAAGGGCAAGGATCTGTGCTTCGCACGGCTGGCCTGCGCAGCCATTCTCCTCAGTTCTGTGAACCAGATACACCTTCTGATTATCAAAATCTGTTCTGTGCAGAGGTCTGAAATCTTCGATGGTTGAAACGGGTAACGCGTAGCACATATCGTCTTCAAAGAACCTAACAAAAGCATACATTATTTAGTTCTCTTTGGTCCTACACTTTGGATATGGTTGACAGTTTTTCCTCACAAAGTATTTAAAAAAAAAATAGACTCATGGGGGTTGAGGATGGTGTCGGCGCTCGGCTGCTCTTGCCTGGTCCACATCACCAGGGTAGATCAAGGCAAAAGTAATAGACATAACTTCAATCTTAGTAATAAACCTTTATGTTTGTTGTGTTCGCTAATTCTAGGATTCCTACAAATATTTCTTTTAAAACGACATCATTTTCTCGGATATAAGTATTAGGCAGGTATGATATTCTCGCCATATTATAGCATGAAGTAAAAATGCCACGATTTTGATATTTACACCTTTTATTTCCAAATACCAAATTGTAATTGTAATACAAGTCGTTTCCATTTATCTTGTAAAACATGGACGAAATTTTAATTAATAAAATTTTTATATTATGTTTCAAATTATTTGAAGATTACCACAGAGCAAAAAAAAGTCCTCTCCAATTAATTATTTAACCACAAAACAAATAATGATGGACAAAAAAATATCAAGTAAACATACCCAATGAGCTTGGATGAGGAGAATTATTTCACTTTTTATGTTTTCATTGCATGTGAGGTGAGGCAACCCCCCCCCCCCACACACACACACACACAAGGTGGAGTGAAATAAAAAATAAATCATAGATTTTAGTGACATAATCTGTATTGTACTAAGAAACAACTTATTTTAATAGCTTTAATTTTTAAAATAAATTTTTCTTTTAAAATTAATTTCTAAAAGAAAATAAGACCTTGCTTTTTTGTTTTTATTCATTCACGTAGTTTCTGATGAGAACATTTATTACCAAAAAATGTCCATACTTTTGCTTTTATTACCTTAAAACACTAAAACAAAAAATGACCCAACAGCTAATAAATAAAAGCTAATCACCGAAATGTTTAAGTGCTTATTCACCAGAATACTATGGATTTAGTAAGCCATTGAAATGTTTACCCAACAACAAATGGAGGAAAGAAAGGAGTACAACACTTCGTGCAAAATCCAGCATTAGAAAACACATTTTTTGACAGAAAATGTTTTTTTGTTTGTTTGTTTTGTTTAATTATCTTGTTAACAACCAGATAATGGTGAACAGCCGATGGCTATTCAAATTCCAAGTTGGCCTTTAATTTGGGGCTGTTTTACTTCTTCATTTTGCTTAGAGTCACATAATTATAAACTTTTTAAAGAAAAATTAGAACCAGACTTTCTTTGTTTTTTTTGTTGTTGTTGTTTTTTTTAATCAAATGCAGATAGTAAAAAGTCACAAAAGTTTTTATGTTTTGTTTCCCAACTAAAGTGGACCCGGTTTAAGAACCTCAGGTATGTCCAATAAGCCTGAAGCAATAAAAGCAGCAAAATGATTCTTTTTATTTTTATATAACCTGTTTTGTCTGCAGATTTTTAACATAATGATCAATAAACCCATGTGGGTTAAACTTAAATTTGTATAGAAATGCACATTTGAATTTTTTAGATAATAGAATGAGCAATATTTTTTGGAAATACAAACATTACCCTGTAATTAACTTTTGCTAGTTTTATTTATGGACGTAAAAATGGTCAAATATAATTCCAAGCTTTTCCAAACAGCATAGAAACCCCATGATTTAGAACCAATTGTGGTGCAATGTACAAAACCAGCTGAAATTTTGATAAAATTTCCTCTCTAAACACACCAAATAATTTTAGTGATCAGAGAGTACATTTCAAACTCAGGAGTCATTAAAAATAATCTATCTGGACACCAATTACCTCTCAGTTTGTCTTCTAAGGGAACCATGTGATGGAACTTCAGTGAGAAAAGTTCCCAGGATGATAACCTGCCCAGTTAGATGCGATCAGTCCCTGTGTTCATTCATGTGGTTCCTGCTGCTCATCTGTCCCTTGTATCAGACCCAAAACACTTAAAGACAGCTGTCAGAAATGAACTCTTTGTTATTGTAAGACAGCCAGGTGGTTTCAACAACAGGATGGATTTCTCTCAGTTGTTACTCTAATAGAGGGCACCACAGTCGATAAATGACACTAACAATTTCGTTCTGCTTCGGCTGCGATAATTGAAAAGCAACTGATGCAGAACAATATAGAGGTTTTTTCTGCCTTTCTCTGATATGTGTTTTGTGGTTTCAGGCATTTATTTAGTTATGATTATTCCAACGAAATGCCAACTTCCTCATGATGTTTGTTCACTGTGCTGTGTAACAGGTCCAAGAGTCAGATATACACGAGAGTTTCAAAAACAAAACGAAAATGTTGATTTAATTACTCTAAATGTGTTATTTATTTATGCAATCTAAGTTGTTTTGAGAAGTGGTCATTTAGTTGAAGTTTTGTAACTGAACACATTCAATTACAATCACAGAGTCTGTATATATATTTATTTTTTGTATTTTTCATATTTATAGAGGTAAAGAAATGAGAGGTCCTCCTTCATATGACTCCAGGTTTATTGAGTCATTTTTACCCAACATCTAGAACTGTAAGAAAATAACCTGAAGAAACATGAAATTATGAACATCTCTTTGAGAGGAATACATTTTTGCAGAAATTAGAGAGCCTTTTTGTGTTTGTGAATACAAAATAATAAAAAGCTTTTAATGTCATTTGACAGAAGCAAAACTTCCTGCAAGCACCACAAAATTACAAAGGCTACATCAAATGGTAAATGGCTTGTACTTGTATAGCGCTTTATCTCTATAAAGTCCAGTCCAGAACTTGATTAAAAATCACTTTACACTGCATTCAATAATTCACACATTCACACACATATTTGCATGCTGAATCAAGGGTAGAAAGGGTGAAATCTGAAATTCAACCCAATCTAAAACGGACCAAGTCATGTGAGCATATTCAACAATAAGATAATAAAAAAATATAATGTAAATTTAAAAATTTTGGAATAAGGAAAAAAACACAAACACTGTTAACCTCACAAGGGAAACGACAATGTAAAGAGGCAAGAGGTTGCTGTAAGTCCTGGGAAGACGATACTTTCGGAGACTTCTTGACCATCTTGCTGAGTGAATTTGCTTCCAGGGTGAATTTATTTGGTGAGAGTTCTTGGGCATGGTGGCAGTTTTGAATGTCCTCCTCCACTTGTTGACTATTTTACACACTGATTTTAAATTATTTAAAATCTTAAGTCCCTTTAACAAGCTCACAAGCTGATTCAGTTTTCTTCACGAAGGAATTAAATAGTCGATTAGATGCCCTAAAATTCATTCTCACTTCAACACTCAGGAGCACACCAACCAAAATGTCTGAGGCTTAAACAGGGAAAACAAAACGTGACTCGTATATACTTGAGTATATTAGTCATCAAAAGTGTCCAAGATATTCCTCGTCAGTTTATTTACTTATATTTCACAAATTTTACTTTGAAAGGTTTTGTTTAGTTTTAATTTATTAATTGCAATTTTTCTGTATCTATCTATCTATCTATCTATCTATCTATCTATCTATCTATCTATCTATCTATCTATCTATCTATCTATCTATCTATCATCTATCTATCTATCTATCTATCTATCTATCTATCTATCTATCTATATGTATATATATAATTTATTTATTTATTAAATATCCATAGGTTCAAATACTGCATGTTATAGGCTAACACACAAGCTAGGGTGGCTTAATTTTTGAGCAATTAATACTTCCCGCATTTGGTTATTTAGAAGATTTTCATCAAATGGAAATTCCATTCCCTGCCAAAATGAAAGACACTCAAAATGCTCTTTTTGTGTTGTGTGTTTGTTTTTCTCCATTACGTGAATTAAATTCACAGCTGCTATTCATTTACTAAACCCCGAATGCTCCGTTTTCAATAATTAGTCATGCACAAAAAAAAAAATTCCACTCTTATTTTGTTCTAAAATATTGACATGCTAATTAGCAGATGATAAAGCTATTCATTAAAACGCGAGCAGAAACTAAAGATAAAAATTGAGCAGCCTTATCTGCGTGAGGAAGTTGATCGGCTGAAAGCTCGAGTCAGGACAGAAGCCAGACATCATGTCCTGTCTATTAGCTCCACACTGCCAGGCTCATCTATCTTTATTGGTCATCCATTAGCCTGCATTAAAGGGAGACATGGGATAATAGCAGTAATGATGCTGATGATGAAATTAGACACACGTCATCATTGCAGCCTTGCGACTGGAATCATAAAGAGTTCCCGCAGACAGACGGACAGATGGAACCGCAGCTGAAGTTAACAACGCCTGTATGCGTCGCATGAGAGACAAAAAACAGACAAATGAAGTGTAAGATAAAATCTCAGATCTGTGTACAGTGCTTGAAAGTGAGCATGAAGTGAACAATGTGAGAGAGCTGATGGAGAGAAAGCACCTGTTCCAGTCTGCAGAGCGGACAGATGCTGGTACAGGTGGGTGCGTGAGGATTGTTGGCATGACAGGTACTCAGGCAGGCAGGTTGCAAACAAACCCAGCAGTGAGACAAAACCCATCATCTAACTACGAGGATGAAAAATCGTGCAGGGAGAACTTTCCTGACGGATCCTCTGAGTTTGCTGCAACATGAAGACGTGCTTGTCTGGTTTCAAGATGATGAGTTCACTTTCAGAATCCATCACTACTGTTTACTGTCCATTTTTCAGTTTTATTCAACGGCATCCCAGACTTTTGCTTATTATGCCTCTTAATTAGGTGTTCAAGAGTTCCTAATCAGCCATGAAGAAAGCATTCACCAATTTAAAAAGTGATAGTCCATGAAATGAACACCACTGCCTCACACGAGCACACCAGGCACCGCGGCGGCAGGGCCTGAAAACAAACCTTTAACTGAAACAGAGGCACAGACTCAGTGAATAAATCCTTCAATATGTATTTAGAAGAGCATCAGCACTGGCCCCTCTGCCATGCTGTGCATACTTAGTGATTCACCCCAGAGACATTGATCTTCTTCATAAGGGACATAATGACCACCAAAGAAATACTGATCATATTTCAGCACCAATCAATTCAGTTCATTAGGGCCGCTTTACCTCCTGCTACAGACCTGTATTGATCCCACCACTGTCACCAGACTGTTATTCTCTGCTAACTAGATAGAAAACTTGCAAAACTGTTATTTATGCAGTCAACAATCGACCACAGGGAACAGACAAGCATTAAACCTGTATTAAAAAAAGGCTTCTTTGTGGCAAAAAACATCCATCTTTTTCCTTTCAATGTTTGAAACAAAAATGTCAAACAAATCACGAGAAGTTCGGAAAGTATCAGAGCTGCCACCAGGTTTTAGAGAGAAATTTGTAAAATTTTTCCCACCATCTCTACTCTAATCTTCATTTATCTGTAAGCCAGGTGAGCTGCAGCACATGTATGGTGGGCAGCTTTGGTGTGTTAGGATGCTGTTCATCTTAATGGCGTTTTATTTATTTTTTTTTTTGCTACCTTTTTGCTTTTTTCTCTTACTTCTTCCTACAAGGAGGCTGTCAGACAGAGATGCCAGCAGCCAGAGACCTTCTCTTTCCCGCTGCCATTGCTGACAGCAGGGAGCCGCTGGGATTGGACCGGCGACCACAAAACACGCATCATCCAGAGGGGTAGCCAAGCTCAAAGGTGCGGAGCATCTGACAGATAATAGCGGATAAAATCAGGGCCAACCAGCAGCTTGCTTCTCACTGGGGTGATTGGAGATCTGTGTGGGCTAGGCTGGGTGGGGGATTGGATGATAAGGGGCAGGGGCACACTGAGGGGCAATGCGATTTGACAACTAACGGCCTGTATTTGACCACCATGCAAGCAGGAACACACAAACACACACACACACACACACACACACACACGCACGCACACGCACACACACACACACACACACACACACGCCAACTGAAGTCAAGGACAGACAAGGTCTCTGATCTCAAATCCCTTCACAGAATCACTGCTTCAGCTTACGGTAGACTTGGAGGAGGTGAAGATTGATTCACCTGTATGGATTCACTTATACAGAGTGAATCTGTTGCGACTTCTGTGTCCAAGAAAAGCAAATCCATAGCCAACATTTGTTATAAAAGTTTATTTTCCAGCCAAAAATGTGTCTCCTCTCTTGAATAACTTTTTGTCTCAAATACAAAGTGTATCCATACCCATACAAACTTTAGTCTTGAACTCATCAGAACAGACCAATGTCTTTTGTTGAGGGCCCAGCATGGCATGTGGGAAAGTACAAGTTTGTCTTTTCTTTTAGCTTTTTCCACAACAATTGCTTTCTTCTTGCAATTCTCTCATAAAACACAGTTATGGATGACTAATAGCGCTCCTGTAAACACATTTCTCACCTGAGTTATGGATATTCCCGGAGTTACTGAAGGAATCTGGATACTTTTCTGATTTCTGTTGATCTACCAGTTTAGGTGGACACTTATTTCTTGGTAGGTTTACAGCTATTGCCATAATTTGTTCATTTTGAAATGATAAAATAGGCTGAGTTTAATGAGGTGTTCACTGGTTGGGATATTGTTAACCTAAAAGTGATTTAAACTTCTCCACATCTTTGTGTCTGATCTCTCTGCTCTCTGAAGAAAAAAAAGCAGAATACATCCTGAGATCATTTACACACAAGTGGACTATTTACTAATTAGCTGATTTCTGAAGCAACTTAGTTGCACTGAATATTATTTAGAGGTATCACAGTAAAGAAAAGAAATACACTGCACATTGTCCAAAGCTTGATTAGGAAAAAATAAAGTAGTCATTTTCCCTCTAATACCATCTTTTGAAAACAATTACAGTACTTTATGTTGGTCTTTCATTCATAATTTCTCTGAGACACATTTAAGTTTTCGACTTGAATGTGACACAATATGCTGTAGTGTAAAGGGTATGAATTGAATGCATAGTGTGTCACAAGACATGCATCTCCTTTGGTGTATTGTGCATCATTGTTATGTCAGCTGCAGCAGTTGTAAGGCCCGAGGGACAAAGCTTTACAACTGTGCCTCCTTTTCTCTGCTGCAGAAACATGTCCAGTAAAAAATGTTTTCAAAAACAGCCAAAATTCAAACACGAGGAATGACTGGACAGTAAAAAACATGTACATCTGTATCATTCCTTTGTCTCCAACAGAGGTCAGTACAAAGTCATTCAGACACAAACAAGACAGCAAGAGGACATGGTGTGATGAAGAATTTCCAGGATTGAAAGGACTAAAACAGATGCTGTGGAGATTGTTTTTTGTCTGCTATTAATTTGTTGAAGATAAAGTCTGATCTGGCTGCCCACAGAAAGTCAGTTAGATTAGTTAAAATCATGATGATTATTAATTTTCTTTTCAGATCTAATAGTGATTGAGGAACAAAGAATGAAAAACTTGAGGTCAGGCAGATACTAAAATCTAATTATGAAGAGAAGAAAAAACCTCCCAAATCTGAAGCATTTCTTTTCTTCAGAAAATTGACACATTTTCCTTAAAGTTTGTACTAAGTTTTCTTTCACAGAAAAAAAGTTTGTTAGCCAAGTGCCCAGATGTTGTGATAATTAGCATCCTAGGGGCTCCAGAGCTAAGATGATGCAAAAGACTGCAAATATTGATCCAGTAGCTGTTAGGACTGACATTGTACCTCTACACACACATTCAAGAGTCCAAAAAAAACCCAACTCAATCCTTCGGCCGTAACACAGAGACCAAGTGGCATCAACCTCTATTATCTAGTCCCTATGCTGCTAACACAAAAGGCTCCCTGGAACAAAAATCCAATCAGTCCTCTCTTGGAGGATTTTCTCCACAGCAGTGCTTAGCAACACTAGTGACTCTGCTGGTGACAAAGAAATAATCTCAGAGCCCACAGCCGGCACACAGACTGTTTACTGCCTCCATCACATCGTCCTTTTAGAAAGAGGACGAACAGTCTGCGCCTCTAAAGTATATTGTCATTTCAGTGTCCTCTCAGTTAAACGCTCTCTGCCTCTCTCTCTCCCTTTTATGCATGGAAAAGCATGAAACACATGGCCGGCTGTGTGTACAGTCCGTGAAATTACCACATTTGCAACACAGGGAATATTTACTTTAAGTATTATGAATATAGGCTTGACAGAAAAGAACCATCAGGCATATAGACGGGTGACAGGTGTTAAATAATTGTTTGAAAATAAATATTTTCAGCAGTCTGTTGCCTCTAACACCCCCGCCCCGTCCTCCCCCCCTCCTCTCTGACTCCTATCTCTCACGGTCCTCCATTCTTTGGTAAATTATCACACTCGTTCTCCATTCATTAGCATGCTGCTGCTTATTTAGCTACGCTATTGAGAAAGCTTCAACAGAATCAACTGGAAAATACTCAATATGAGGCGGGCAGCGTGCACCCGACTCCCATCCTCTGCTCCCACCCTCCCATCTATCCATCTTTTGTATTTTTTTAATGTTTTTTTTTACTACATCAAAATGGAAGCATGGTTCCCTATAATGAGGAGGAGGGAGATAAAACATGCAAATTCACCAAGAAAGGATATAATTAGGGCAAGTAATGGGAAGTGTTGTTTTCACAGCTGTTCATTTACACAAAAGGCTGATAGCTATTTTTCATATAAATACTTTCATTCTTGCCTTAGTAGCTATCCACATCTCTACATGTGTACAAAAGGGAAACAAAACAGCATCTATAAGGACCATTCAGAGATTATTCCTCAGCTAAGTTCTGTAAACCAGCAGATGGACAACATCAAAAAATCTGAATCAACTAAAATAGTGTTTGGATTCAGATTTTCATTTTGGAGGGTTCAACAATTCGTGGTTGCAGTTCAGGGCACAAATTAGCCAGAGCTATTCTACTGAAGTTTTATTTATGGCCCAAAAAAGTAAGAAGATTTTGTCTTTTGGGTTTCGGTCCTTGCTGTACTGGATGTGGTGCTGGTTCTTCCCCAGCCAGCCGTGATGTTGGACGGGAGGAGGAACCAACGTTTTGCTGTTTTATTCAGGATCTGAACAGAGTGTGGTGATTTTCCCCAACCTATTTTTTGGAACCACCTAAGTCTTTTCTTGTTTTTCTCTTTCACTCTGTACTTCTTCCATTTCTGTAGGTTGAAATTATAGTTTGCTTTGAGCGACTGTTTATGTTCAGCGCAGGATAATGGAGTGACACACAACTCAACAATACTTGGCGTCTGCAGGAATCTTTCTTTCAACTTTTATAGTGTGAAACTATCACAATTTTGTATGTTCTACCGTGTAAACATTGTGTATTTAAGGAAAAACACAATGTTTACACGTCTCCTGTTTTTTGTTAAAGATAAATCTTTGGGTGGGGGATGACATAGAGTTTTGTTCTTGTAAATTATTTTAAATATATATTTATGAAAATTAAAAATTTTGAACAAACAAAACATTTTGAAGTTACAAATGACACAACAGAGTCCTGATAAATTATTATTATAGAAATGTACCTGGAAATTGGCTAATGATCAAAATATGACAAATTTTAGGTTGATCATCTTCAATTGGGAACCGCCTGATCAGAAGTGAAATATCTGTTATTTTTCTAGTTAGTTGAAGACCATATGCAAGTTAATTAAATATTAAATAAAATAAATATATTTAATTTTAAAAATATATTTAAATAAAATATATTTTAAAATCTAAACTTCTTAACCATTTAGCCATTGTTTTCCATTATAAGACCTTTTGTTTCACATTGCACACTGCTCTCTCACACAGTGTGACATCATATCTGCCCCAAACATTAACGACTGCCTGGGGCAGGAAGGCAAAAAAGAAACATTAAGAATGCTATTATTGAATTACAGGTCAGAAATAGAAATGCATTTGGAAGCAAAATTATATATAAGAAAAGAGATTTCAAACTAGCCACAAAATAATGACCAGTATATATGAAAACTCCACATTATACAGCAAGGGTGGGTAAAAAGTGCTATGAAACTGCAACTTCTCCATCAAGATCTTTGCTTTTCTTAACCTTAAAATGTGTTTTTACAAAAAGATGTGTAAATGAATAGGAAATGGAGGCTTAATGAATAAATGTATGTTTTTTTTCACCCCATTTTATCTAAACTCAAAGGGGAATTGGTCTGGCTGATAAAGATCAGCTGATTAAAGTCTAGACAACAAAAAAGCCTCTAACACACAAGGGGTTTAGTTTCCATCTATCGGCAGGAAGAAGAAACAAAGATTAATGCACTGACACAGACATCTTTTTCTATCAAAGTAAAGTTAATAATGACACAGACTTGGAGAGTCTGTGTTTCATAAGGTTTCAGAGTGTAATATGAGCAGCTCCTGCAGAAACAAAGACACAAACCTCAATGCAATTAGCACAGACAAAGAAATGTACATCCTATGAAAAGCAATGGTAACTAGGACAAACATAAACAACTTATAAGCTTGTGTGCTTTTGTTTGGCTGAGAATTTTATCTGAGAGCGATAGAAAGATATTGGTGGAGAAATTGTAGAAAACTATGCATTACCAATGTTTACATGTCAGGGTTATTTAGTTCAAAGTAACCAACAACTATGATGTTTTCAAACAGACATTGTGCAAAATGTAAAAGTCAAAGTGATGATGAGACATCAAAGAGAAAGATGAAGTCGGGATACAAAGAAATAAAATTATCTCTGCACATAAAACAAATTAAAATAAAAGAGGTGCTTTATTTTTACTATAGTGGCAAAAAAATGGGCTAGATTTGTTTTTAGCTTCAGGGGGTTGATTTAGCTGACAATAACAAGACAACTAAGCTGAGCCCCAACCATTTTTTACAGCTCCTTATATTCCAAATAGTGTGCTTTTTATTAACTGTTACCCCTCCTGGCTATCTGAGAAATTTTAAGAGCTAATCTGGTATGAAACCCCCTATTGTATCTGATATTCCAGTGAAATCATAACATGGATCAGACTTTTATCCCTGTTTAACTTAATGGTTAGAGTGTATTTTGAGAATTTCAGGGCGTCAAGTCTAGTTCTCAGCATGACAACACCGAGTGCACCCAGAGCAAAATCACTAAAATTAAATCACTTGCAATGTTCGTTACTAAGAAATGTTCTTTAATATTTTGGATGTTAAATGTTCGGGTAAAAAAAAAAATCGGTGGCCCAGCTAAGTGAGAGCTTT
This sequence comes from Alfaro cultratus, assembly GCA_903066825.1. NCBI lineage: Eukaryota > Metazoa > Chordata > Actinopteri > Cyprinodontiformes > Poeciliidae > Alfaro > Alfaro cultratus. The sequence goes on along the minus strand of CAEFZX010023692.1, from coordinate 66,010 downwards.
TATTACTTCTCTGTACTGCTGTCTTCAACAACTTTCCTACAGCAAACTAACAGCAATTTTAACAAAATTGAGTCAATTATAAAAAAGACAGGAACATTAGTTTGTTGAAGTGTGACAAAACAGCTGTAACAGAAAAAGTTAAGGCAATATTTAGAGCAGTCCTTCATTATTATAATACTGTACAGCACCTTATCTATGTAGAAAACCAGAATTATTCGACATTATCAAACATATATAGCTGAACTGTTTAAAGAGAAATTGTTTTTGAGTTTTACTAAAGATGTGGTCAAGTAGTTCCAGTCAAACATCTTTTTTTTATTTTTACCAAGTGGCAAATTAAGTAAAAGAGGAACTTCATATTTAAGCTTTTGTGGTTAATCAGTAAGTCTTTTGAAGGTTTTATCCATGTTTTGCTTCAGAGTTCATGTGCTGCAATATGCTGCTTCTAAATTTAAACAGATTTTAACAATCTCAAATTGGCTCAAAGATGTGTCATGATGCTGTGGCAATCAAGCATGAATATTTTGGACATTTACAACGTTCCTCCTTAGCCTTTTTCTGTCTTGAAGACAAGCAGGTGGTGTCTGAACACCCAGTAGGAAGACATGCTTTTCAACTAGCACATTAATGTACTGCAGCAGATGTAAGCCCTCATTGTGAGAGCTAGAAGAGTATAATAAAGTTATTTTAACTCAAGTTAGAATGTTACTACATTAAAATATGTTTAGTCTATTTATCTCATATTCAAATATGGGTCAGAATGTGACTTCTGACCTCAGCGATGGGTTTTCTCTTGAGGAAAACATGCATTAAACACAAAACACATCTTTAAAAGAGAAAAGCTTTAATGAAGAATATTTCTATTCTGATCTGATGGAATCAGCAGGGGAAAGGAGGTACAAAGACTGAATGAAAGGCCGAAAAAAAAAAAACACTGCAGGAGATCTGAGGACTGCCTATTATTTCAATGATACCTTGTAGCTTTAAACACATGCACTGCATGCTTCTGCGCCTATACCCAAAAGGAAGAAGGCTAGTGTGTAGACACACACACACACGCACGCAGATGGACACACTCAAGACACAACCATCCTCTCCAATCGGCGCAGATCTCATGAATACGATTGACCTTTTTTTTTTCCTCCACTGTATGCTAAGCGTGCATAAAGGGGGGAAGAGAAACTAAACAGAGACAAGCAGAGTTAATTTAGAACAACACATTATTGGGTGCTCACAGCAGATATGGAAAAGGACAATCTAATCGATAAACCGAAAGAATGACAATGACCTCTCAAATCAATGTCTGCACCCCATTTTCTCACTGTGAAAAGACAAAGGCTCCAGTGCAGGTGCTGCTGTTGTTTTGCTTTGTGCAGTTTGCACCTGTGAGCGCGTGTTATTTGTACATGTATGGTGCTGCGGTGGAACAGTTGCCAGGACTAATCATTATTTAGCTGTGGCGAGGCTGGAAAGGTCAGCAGTCTGAAATGTCAGGCTGTGTTCAACAGGAGCCAGATGCAGTCGTGCGCTGCTCAAGTGTCCAATTAAAGAGAGCCGAGTGAGGTTTGAGTGGGTCTGCGTGTGGGAGTGTGTGTGCAACTTTGTGTGAAATGAGAAGGAGGGAGGGTAGAGATGCAGTGTTTTTTTTTGGGCTTTTTATCAGCGTTTGCATGTATTAGTCCTATGGCATGTGTGGAGAATATTAACACTTTACAGAGAGTTTTGATGCTCCAGTTAGCTTTTCAACCAATGAAACTGGCTATTAATTAAACAGATCAACAGGGTCTTGTCATTTGCTATCCATACATAAAAGGAAACATGCATTTTTGGCGATATACACTAGGTTGCCAAATGTATATGCTAACCTATCCAAATCAATGAATTCCAACGTGGTACTGAGATAGGACTATTTGGGAAATTTCTACACAACTAAATATCCCACATTCAGCTTTTAGCTATACTATGTCAAATTGTGATCAACTGGGAACAACAGAAACTGCAGATGATGAAGCGCAGTGTGCAGGGATCCAACAATTACTCAACTGCTTCAGAAAATTGCTGCAGCAATTACTTGATAGATTTGTGTCAAGTATTGCATTCACTGGCGAGGTGATTACGTTGCCTTGCTCTTTTTCAATTCTCATCCTTAGTTTGAGTGAAGGAAGGTCTGAATTTTTCAGCAAAGAAAGACATTTTGGAGAAGTTCTTGCTCCCAGTGTACTAGGATTAACTCTCCATCTGGTTCCAACATGAGTGTGCAACAGTACAGAAAGAAAGATCCAAAAATACATAGATGAGTGAAGATCTGGGAGACCTTGACTGGGTAGTCCCGCTCAGGATAAACTAGAGCAGAGTCTTCTCATCTAAGATCAGTGTCTGATGAGCTTCTTAAATATAGTTAGAAACTGCATAAAACTACACCTAAACCTCCCAGAGGAGTTGAAGCTGTTAAAGCTGAAAAGGATGGGTCAATATTAGGTTATATGCTTGTCAAGGCAGATGAGCTAATACCTCTGTATTATCAGATGGACACACAAGTCTGGTTCCTTTACCTCTCGAAACCAGTCTAGGACTTCATCCATTGAGCTGAATTTCTCCAGCAGAATTTCAACTGGACCAGTGAGCAGAAGGAGGAGTTGTGAACGATGATGTTGATTTCCTGTGCTGTTAAAGAACTGTATTCTGCCTACATATGTATGTGGTTGTAGACAATAGCAGTGGAGGAAGTGAACAAAGCCATTCATTCCGTATTGGCCACGCTTCCAAATATTGAGTAATTAAAGTCATAGCAAGAGGAATGCAGAAGATATTTTATTGCTGGCAAAGATGACGTGGTCCAACTCCCCATGTGGTAGTTCATACTGCATGCTTCATGCAGCTGCTGCATTACATATATCATAGCCAAATGTTTGCCACTGGGTAAAATCAGATCCAATCACTTAAAACTTCTGCAGAGTCCACACCTCCAGCAACTAATTATTTCTCAAAAGCCAAGGATTCAGAACTTCTGTGCAAAGTTTAGAATGAGGGGATTTTACCAGGCTAGAGGAACATGCAAGATTAACACATACTGAGAAATACAGTGAATACTAAGAAATAGTATGTCAAAATATAAGGAGGCAGTTACAGATTAGTAATGCAAGGCATTTCACCAAATTAGTTACAACAGATAAAAAAGTCAATGTTTTTGAGTGCCCGTCAAAAAAAACCTCTGATCTTAATCCAAAAGAAAATTTGAGGGTAGAGATGGACAGGTGAGAGCAAACAATCTGTCTCTTAAAATTTACTCTTTTTAAAAAAAAAAAAAAAAAGAAAAATAGGCCAGAGTTCAAACTATTGTGGAAGAGTTATGATTAAAATTTTGATCTTAAAGGAAATAAGAAAACATCTGAAAATATCTTTCTCCCTCTTTATTCTAGCATTTTGGTAATCATAACAAATAAACAGGAAAAGTTAAGAAGATTTAGACAAAAAAAAAGAGGGTACCAATACTATGCACATAACACGCTGGTTTTATCAGAACATATACATAAAGCAAGGCACCTAATGCTTTTCAGTGATTTCTTTCCTTCTGTAAGTTAGTTTTACTTCAGTTTTCTACGGCTATATCCTTTGCGAATAGATGTTTAAGAGTGACTCATTCTTTAGAGTAGCTAATGAACACCATTAGAAACAGAGACCAACAGAACAGCAGGGGCAGAATCCTCATCAAATCAGATTTTCCCTCTCGGACACAGTGCGTTATAAAGCCACTAGAGCCTATTAGTTTGTTCACACCCTGTGATTCCAACTGCTGCCCATGCAGTGAAGAAAAGATGGTGAAAAGGTAACGATGGATCGAGTACAGAGGGGGAAAAAAATCCAGCATCTTTCTGCTAACACACAACAGCAATGTGATTAAATAAGATCATTAATAAATAACGGCGGCTAACGAGAATGCTGCTGAGCCAATCAAGCACAACGAAGCATCATACAGAGAGAGAAAGACAGGTGTGGGGATGATGAGAAGAAAGGGAGCGAAGGAGCAAGAACTCCTTTTAATCTGTAGGTAGAGAGAGAGAGAGGCTGTCCTCTCTGTGTCTCTCTATCAGAGTCACTCTTCTTAAGGCAATCACCTGGTTTTCATACAGGAACATAATAAGCTTTACTGTGTTCCCAGTGTGTGTGCATGCATGTCCGTTCACCTGCAATGAATAGTAATAAAGCAGGTCAGGATGAAATATGTCTGCCAAGTTAAGGATATAATAGACCTCTCTTCAAGGCCGCACAACAACAGGCTGAAAAATGGCCTGCAATCATTTACGCAGCACACACACACATCAAGCTCCACAGCAGCCAAAGAAAGGAGATTCTAACAAAGAAATATTCAGAAAGCTATTTCATCCTGTGTGGAGGGTGAAGACTGAGCCTTGAATGATGGCAGTGCTGCAATGCCAACATTTCAAAGCCTTTCAAACAAAGTAAAGCATTAAAGACAAAGGAAAGCAAATTCAATGATTGCATGCAAACATGTTGGGCATTTGTCATTTAAAACTATCAAGGATGTGAGGGCAAGGTGTAACATTCATGGCTCCATTATATAGCAGAAATGAAATAAAAGCCAATCTGTTCCTTAACTTTGCAATATATTACACCTGCATCAATGCAACGGCCTCATATTGTGACTCTTAAAAATGTACACCACCTTGGATGCCCAAAAGGCTTTTGGCAAGGGAAAATGGAGTTTCTATACCAGACAATACTGGGATTTGGATTTTCACAGCAATTTGTTGAATGGGTGAAAGTAATTTATAAAACTCCAAAATCCTGAATTCGAATTAATGGGTACTGTTCAGAATTTTTTGATCTCAAGAGAGGAATTAGACAGGGGGACTGTCTAAGTCCTCTACTATTTGCGGTTAATATTGAACCGATGGCAGAAGCAATAAAACAGAATAAACAAATCCAGGGAATAAGAGATGAGGGAGGGAGGGAAAATAAAATATCATTGTTTGCCGATGATCTATTAGTACTCTTAACAGAACCACTCCGGTCAGTACCAGCTCTACTAGAAAGCCTTAAAGAATACAGGAATATCTCTGGATATGAGAGTAACACAAGTAAATCAGTAGCAATGATGCTATCAGGTGAATGCCCAACACAGCTAAAAGAAAAAAGTAAAGTTCAAATGGGCCAATAAAGGATTTAGATACTTGGGTATAATTATCACACCTCAAACTTCACAATTATTCAAAGCAAACTATGAGAGGCTGAAGAAGAAATTCTAAAAGTCTTAGAAAGATGGGAGATCCTACCACTGACCCTCGGGGGGAAGGTGGAAACAATCAGAATGAATGTCTTGCCAAGACTACTGTTTGTATTCCAATCACTCCCAGTTTCCTTTCCCAACTCCTTTTTTAAAGAGATGGATAAAAGAATATCAAGGCTTGTATGGCAAAATAAAAAGGCAAGAATTAAACTTAAAATACTTCAGTCCTCAAAGAGTAATGGAGGGTTAGGTTTACCTGAATTAAAGAATTATTATTGGGCTGCTCAATTAAGAGCCATAGCACTATGGTTAGCAAAGGATCAAGAGACAATATGGGTAGATATGGAGGAAAGAACCTGCCCAAATCTGTCCCTAGATACACTGCCCTTTACAACAAAGAGGGTTCAAAGCAATCTCAAAATCCAAGATTACTGGATTAAGGAAAGAATTAATATTTGGTCAAGAAATCTCTGACTCTATATCAAAAATTGTAAAAATAGCTAAGATTCCAGATTTTACCCCAGCAACTATGGATACAGGGTTTGAGAGATGGACAAAAGGAGGACTGGTATTTATAGCAAAGCTTTTTAAAGGGTCAACAATGAAATCTTTTGAACAAATCCAACGGGAATTAAATCTACAAAAAACAGATTTTTATAGATATTTGCAACATAGACATTATCTCCAGAATCATAGTGAATGGCAAAAAATCTCAACAGATAAGACCAAGACTGAAGAAATTTTATTATCGATAGCAAAAGGTGAGTCAAAAAAAGGCCTGATCTCAAAACTACTGCAATATGAATCCAATGTTAATAACAAGGAAACTAAGGACAAGTGGGAATTGGAGGCTAATATAATAATAGCAGATAAAGATTGGGAAGAAACATTTAGATCTGGACACAAATTAACTAACAGCCCGACATGGAGGGAATTTGACTGGAAAGTTAAGATGCGTTACTTTAACCCTCCAGTTATCACATCTAAATATGGTAAAACATCTCGGCTTTGTTGGAGAAATTGTGGAAAGGTGGGGGATTTTACTCAGATACAGTATTTTGGGATTGTCCGAAGGTGGTCGAGTTTTGGAAAAATGTGCAAACAGATATAAAAAACATTTTAGGCATTTATTTAGATCTGGATACATCTGTATATATTTTAGGAATAATCCTTTCGGACATGATCGACAAAGACAATAAATACTTGATCAGAGTTTTGCTTCTGATTGCAAAGAAGTGTATAACATATGCTTGATTAAGGCCACAACCTCCCAGCATTACACAGTGGAGAGATAGAATTAGAAAAGTCTACATTATGGAAAAAACAACTTCAAGACTACAACTTAAGATGGAGATCTTTGAAACAAAGTGAAGACCTATAACTAAATTCATATTGTAACCTTGACACCTCTATTTATTTGTTTGCTTGTGTACCTTTCAAATTTATTTTGTATTATTATTATTGTGTACTTTTATTACTTTAGTTTGTATTTTCATTATGTCTACTGTTGTCCCTATCACTGCAATTATTGTGATTTATATATCCATGGATGTTAATGAATATAAGTTTCTCTTAATGGGACTAATGTCTATTTGAAGGAAATGCATCTCTGTTGGACTGTTTCCTCCATCAATAATCCCTGGATAACTTTTGGCAGAGCTGGAATTAAACAGCCTGTTTGCTTGGTGTAGGTGAAATGTCTAAAATAGTCTGCGTAAATAAGATGTGAATTGTGAGATGTGACAAGGGTGGACATGTGTATGTGTTGATATAAAACAGTTATTGAAAATAAAAATAAAAAATAAAAAAAAATAAAAAATGTACACAACCCCACTAAAGTACCAGAAAAAAATTAAACCAGATAAATAAATAATGGCCACGTGACTTCGTGTATACTTTAAATAAAGTATACACAATATATCTGTTGGAAATAAATAAACAATAAGGTACAAGAAGCCTGTTCCATAAGTGTTCATACCTTTAAGTTAATTTTTTTTTTATTCAACAGGACATACAATTCTTCTATAGAAGTCTGTCGGCATCCCACATCTTGACCAGATATCATTTTCTCATTGTGAGGATTTTTCTTTTCCGTAGTCTTCTTTAGAGCAGATTTTTCTTTAACACTAGAGCATGGCTCAGTCATTCAAAAACTCTTCTTCATTTTCAGATTTCTAGCAGAAACTTGAATATTTGGGTGAAAACCATCAATCTATTTATAACTTTATCCCCTTTGACAAAAACCTGCGTTTCATCACCAGAAAAGTAATGACAGAGCGTGAAGGTCCACCATTGTTGAGATTTTATTTTTCCAGTTGGTTAGGTCCAACTTCCACAAGCTATAGTTGAGCAATATTTTTGGTTCAGTTGGAAAATGTTGCAAAGTGGACATCAAAATAATTGTTTGTGGTGACAGATCTGAGAATTTTCATTAAATTCAGTATTTGCAGCTTTTTCTGTGGTATGTAATTCACACAAAATGTAGCTATTCACAGATGCAATGCTACTGGACACATCATCAGCCGGAAACTACAAACCAGCCAATCCAGGAGCACCATTTGTTCTCCTTGGCAGTGATTGGCTGTACTCACCCAAGACTGAAGATCTAGAACACCTGATGTTAGCTCTTATGCTACTGTGAAATCGCTCTCCACCGTGTGTATTAAGCTGTATTAGGAGTTCAAACTATTAAAATAAGCAGTTATATGTGTGTATAAAGGAAATCTCAGATTATCAGGGATTTCAGCCGGAGGTTCACTGTACACATCTGAAAAACTGCAACTTGTACCAATTTAAAACATGAATGTGTACACTCAGCATTTGTTTCATTCAAGCAAAAGTCAATTTTTCACTTATTTGAAAAATAGAAGTTATGACATTGCATATTTTCTTTCCTATTATAAAACCAAGAGGCTCTCGATCAAAGTCACATTAAGGCTTGAATAACTTTATCAGATAAATACAGTATAAAACACAAATAAGACAAAGATGTTGAGAAAAATTAAACTTAAACATTGTTAGAAATTGCACAATTCAAACTTCCAGTTCCAATAAACGTTTCCAAAAAACTGTCACAGCTACAATTTTTCACCCAGAGAGGTAGAAAATGTTTAATTGTGAGGTAGATCAGTGTGACTCACTTTTTTCTGCAGGATCAGTGACTCATATACAGACACATGAGAAACTGTGCCAGGACAAGTAAATCTCAGATATTAAAACTTTCTGAACTACCGAAACTCCAAAGATCGGCCATCTGGCCGTACGCAGTATGACGTGCCCTTTCAGAGGAGGTTATCAGCTCCATAGATGTAAAAAAGTTCCTTTAAAGTGCGGAGCGGATTTAGACACGGCTTAGCTGGAAAAGGCTTTGATCAGAACCACTTCTGATATGACTCACAATCTTTCTGAGGTATGACAAGCTCAAAATAGTAAACATTGCACTTAAGCCGAAAATTATTATTTTTCAAGGTTTTTTTGGGGGGGATTTGAAATGATCTTCCAACAAAACAAGTCTGATTCTAAATAAGACAGGAATTTCGAAGATAATAAAAAATGTAAGGCTTAATAAAAGTACCAATTTAGATTTTCTTTATAGAGTTACAGAAATCCTATAAAAACGTACTATTACTGAACAGATTTTTACATATTTCCACTGGAGTTTTTATGATTTATATAAGTGATGAGCTCAAAATGTTTAGGGTTAAAAGTGCCATCACCCTAATCTTTGGTTTCCTCCACAGATTCTTGATCAGAATCAAGACATAATTACTTTCAGTCACAAATAAAACATTGGGAAAGTTAAACTATTACTTTAAATCTAAATCTATCAGTGGCATAAATTATTTTGGTCTTAGTTATGCCTTAAAAATATCCCTATTTAAGTATGTTTCTTTAGTTAAGATGAGAATGAAAACAAGATGCCACAAAGGTAAGATACTTTAACCATTATCAAACTAAAGCTTGAAAAATAAGTTGCTGGAAAAGCAGAAAAGATCAATTCCTTTTTAAAATACCAAAAAAATCTGTTGAAAGCCACTTTGCCATTTCACAGAAAGTTGCCTAATGAGACAACATGTTTATTTAGCCATCACATTAAGGGGATAAGCGCATTTTTCCTTCTCACTTCACAATTGGAGATGAAATTGTTGTTTTGGTTCTCTCACAAGCTTATATTTTCCCAAATTCTTTGTTGCCCTCTGTCAAACAGTCAAGGCCACAGCTGAGTGTTGCCTCTGCCCTGGACCTGAGGAACAGCTGCAACGTAAACATGCTAAATTAACTGGGTCTCCATGAGCCTCACATACGCATTATTCTAATCAAAGCATATTAGATCATCCAGATACTTTAGACATATGGGTCTCGGTATCTTCCTCGCCGTTGCCATCTGTTTCTCCCCACTTCTCCTCGCTCTCCATCTCAGTGGATCCCTCTCTCACACAGCTGCCTCTCTAAGAGGCTGGCAATGATTTCTAACTGAGCAGCTACTTTGTGACATGTTCCCACTTTCAGTCAAACTTAAAGCACCATATGCATGGATGGCTGCATGATGAGTTTCTGAGCAGCACATTGGCCACAGTTCAAACTACTTTGCACAAAACAAAAACAACAGGCTAACATATGAGGCTCGTGTGCTGAGTCATATCGAGATCTGTTAAAGTACAGGGAAAAATACGATTATGATTACAAAATTTTTCTTATCTTCATGAAAATACTGTTTGAAGTTGTCATAGTAACATGTATTGCTCATCATCACTCAAGATAAATAAATAGTAGAGCAAGAGTGATTTATGTAAAAAGCAAACTGAGAACAAATCAACAAATCATCAAAACCTCTGGTATTTTTGTGAAGGCATGTCAAAGAATTTCAGAGTAATGGAAAGATGCACATTTGGATGTAGAAGCATAATTTATTCACAATTTAACATAAGTGAGTTCAGAAAGAAGCCATGTAACACAGAACTATTTTTATTTTTACTTTTACAGAACCTGGTTCCTTAACAGTGTGACACAAACTAAGCAGGTGTTTAAGGAGAGATTTGAAGAGGCTGTGTGTCTGTTGCTTAAATATTGAGACAAAGAAGGCAATACAACTAAGTGGCTTAAATCAGATCACCATAATTATTTCAACACAAGTATCTGTCCAGGCAAAGCCTGACAAATAAATATATATCAAAAGTTTGTGTTCCTATAAGTTTCTAATAAAATTCTGATATATTTGTTAAGTATTTAGTGGCAGAAGTGGCCTGTATTGACTCTAGTGAGACAGGTAATGAGAGAGAAATGAGGAAGATGAGCAGCAAAGGTCCCAAGATCAAGAATCAAACTACGGAAAGCTGAGTCAAGGACTAGCAGCTTCTGTAGATTATGGCACTCGCTCTACTTCCACATAATAATAATGCAAGAACACATCCTAACAGATCAATAAACTTTAAATTAGTTTGAAAATTTAATGCTGGAATTGGAAGACATTTTAAATGTCCATAATAAATAAAACAATTGAAAGAATAAATAAAACTAATTATGAAGTCTCTCTGAGCAAAATTGTTATTCAAAAATAGGATCGAGTTGAGACCAAAACACCAGACTGAAGACTTTTTTCATCCAGATTTTTTTAGAGAGAAAGAAAAGAGAAAAAACATAAATTATGCGAATGGAAATGATTGAGTTCATTTTAATTTATCATGTGATGCATTGACTTATTGCTTATTGAGACAGGTCTGTGTGCCCCCCAATTCAAAACTTTTAAAATACAGAGTTTGACAATATTAAAGGGTCATCCATCCTTTAAACCCAGTTTTTAGACATAAAGGTTCAAGATAACGATTTGTTGTGCATTGAACAGTAGTCAGGCTTTAAATATGCCACCCACAAAGAGCATGGAAACACAGACAGACAGAAGTGGAAAAATACTGCCATATATTTTTTTTCAAACTACGTATGCAGTGCACATTACGACTTTAAAAACCTGCGGTCTTCTGACATTTACCACATCACAGCCACAGACAGCCCCCTTAAAACGGGTTCAAAAACCAGATCAGGAGGCATCAACTCAGCAGTGGTCCTGCTGCAAGGCTTTTGAGAGCACAAGCAAAGCTGTCTCTGCTCCTACTCCTCCGTTCAACTGTGCAGATATGTGCAGACGGCACCCAGAAAACAGCATGTTCTTCCTTTTAACACCTCAAAGTGGGTCTCACAATTTTGCTGGCACGTTTCACATTTCAAATCAATATCAAACCAAGTTTTAGAACAGGAAAAAAACAACAACTTATGATTCTGAGCATTGGCTGATATTGAGCTTTTTTTGGGTGGGGGGATCATAGCAAATTATGTTTATTTCTGCATCGAGGTGTTGCTCTGTTGGGTCGATTGCAGGTGACAATGAAGCCAGGGAAACAAAATCCCAGGGACTTACCAGAATTGGTGATGGTTAGCAGGTCCAGATGTCTTTGTTGCTGGAAGAAAAAAGAAAAGGCAAGATAAATGTCACAAAACGGTAATCAATACCTTCATCAATTCTAATATTTTAGTCTTGCAGAAGTATATTGACTATTCTCACATGTATGAAATTGATTTACACCTCTGAATAAAACTAGCGTCTGCTTAATAGTAAGACGTGGACTTAATGTGTACAAATTTATTCATAGAGTGCAGGTCATTTTAGCAAAATTGTGGTCACTGAATATGAATCTTAATATGAAAGAGAAGAAAAAACCTGTAGGAGAAACTCTCAAACTCTAAATACCTTCTTAAGAAAATGGTAGAACCGTTAAGATAAGCCTTGGTTTGTAAGGACTCTTTGCCCATTACTGTGTTTTTGTGTTGAGCATCTGTATGTATGGTGTTGTGTTTCAATAAAGTGTCCAATTTTATACTTGATCTCTCCTGCAGGTAAGGAGTCTGGAGGAAGTCTTAGGTTTTGGCTCCCCTTGTTAATCTGCTGCAAGCCCACATGGATATACAATAGCAGATCCTAGACAGACACTTGACTGCTGAGCACTGTAAGTAATCAACACCTCAGAGTTCCTCCATCTACCAGTCTCTGAGCCAAGAAGATCTTCACATCCAAGGAGAGGATGAAGGGTCTGTGCTTATGTATACAGAGTGTGCCAGTGTGTGTATGACACAGTGCGGGTGGGTCAAAGTCAGCTGCAACATTTACAACAATGGACGTCATTAACATTCAAGCCCCATTCTGACCATTTCGGAGGAGGAGAGAGGAAAGAGATGTTCAGGTGCACACTCGGAGGCTTTTCTCCTTGAAGACAGCTCTGCATTGTAGAGAAAAATCCTCTCATGAAGCTGCTAGAAACTTATTTTAGTTAGATATTAGTTAGCTTATCGCTAACGCATAGTGTGACTTTGTTCAGCTGCCGTTTCTCTCATAGCATTAAAGAAAATACATTACATTCAAAGGTCACCTCATCAGTAAATGGATTCTGTTCATGATTTCATTTGAGTATACATGGAGCCCTGTGAAGGCGTCAGGGGTTTGTTGGACTACATTACTGAACAAGCAGCAGCATCATGGAGACCAATCAGCAAAGCAGGCAGAAAGGGATAAAGCTATGCAGAAGTTTAAAGGAGAGTGAGGTTATAAAATATCCCAAGCTTAAGACAGCTCACAGACAACTGTCAGCCAAAAAAGAAAAGAGCATGGAACAACTCTCTAATCAGACAAGCAACCAAGAGGCCCAGGATAACTCTAGAGGAGCTGCACAGATTTCCAGCTCGACAGGGAGAATCTATTAGTCATAGCAAGTCACACACCCCTCAAATCTGTCCCTGTCGATTGGCAGGAAAAAGGCTAAACTAAAATTAAGATTAGACTAAAAAACAAACACTACACAGAACTCTGAACCAGGGACAGACTAAACACAGCCTCATTTTCCTCCCTCTTCAAAATGAGCTGTCAACCTGTTACAAAAAAGACAGAAAAAACAATTCTAAACAAATTGTGAAACTAAAAAAAAAAATGGAGCAAGACTTTGTGTCCACATAAATCTGAATAGAAACAAAATTCCAATAACTTTCATCCTAAATGGGCTATTAGGTACGTGGGAACAGAAACCAGTGTCAGACTGCAGGTTATTAAAGGGGTAAGGATGCTGTGGTTGGTGGCAACGTAGCAGCAGAGGTCACTGTGACAACACGAGACTCAAACAGGGATCATGCACTCTGCTCACACAGATTTATACCCACATATCTTTAACCCACCAACCTTCTACATAAATACAGAGCAGGTGTTGGTACTACACCAAAAAAAGAATCACCTGTAATTAATAATGTGTTTGTTCATAGCAGAAACATGATATTTTCTCAGGAAAACCGTTTTTTAAATCTCCCTATGGTGCAAGGCAGATGTCTATTCTCCATGCTTCTTCTATTATTAAAAAGGTATTTCTTTGTGCTGTATGTATGACTACAGAACTAAGATAATGTAAAGATTGACATAAATCTACTGACTTGATTAGTTAGGCAAAGGTTTACAAAAAACTGAACATTAAAGTCTGCATGTTTTGAAATGTGTGGATTATACATAATTTTGAAGAGTGGGTTTGAAAATTGAGAAATAAGAGATATACAAGATAAAATAGTGAGGCATGTTGTGTTTGGTGAATGATTTTTTCATTGAAATTGTGGCACTTTTGTAAATAAAAAATGTGATTTAAGCACAATAAACGAGTTCTTGGATTGTATTGAATCCCCACCATGAGAGATCCTCAATCGTACCCAACAGTCGCTTACTTAAAAAGTAAAGCATGAATTTAATACTGAATACTGAAAAATGCTTCAGTTACATGTATTTTACGGTTTTCAACTAATTGGGAAAACAATAATTTTGGAAAAGAAAAAATAGTTCCTCACTTGGAATATGGATTTTTTAACCATCTTAATAAAATAACACAGTAAGGTTGGAGTTTTCAGTCTGATATAACACTACTACAATAAAAAAACAGCCTTATACTGTTGTTACTTTGTGTAATATACATAGAGGGACATACAAGACTCAAATAATTTAATAACCTAAGTATTCTTCTTTAAAGATTTAAACATTTGTCATGTTAAATTTAAATAATATAGTCATCAGCTAACATGCATTTACATAGAGCCTCTATTAAAGTCAAATAGCAAACTCATCTTTATATGAGTTTGCAACATCACATAAAGATGAACTTTCCTCTAACACAAACTGAATCAAAAACTTTTTAAATAATGTAAATTAAGCCAAAGTACAGTTTTTGTTTCAGCTAAGCAAAAAGCTTTGACGTAGACTAACATAAGGAGAAAATGGCAAATTAGAGGGGAAAGCTGATGTGCCCTGTTGAAACCTCATTAAATTAGTTTGATTAGACAATCACTCAGACTTTCCCATATGTTCATCTGGAGGATTTCAGCAATAAAACGTGGCACACCAACTTCTAATTTTTATCAGCACAGGTATAGTGTAATAGATAGTAAACACACTTGCACATAATAGAACTTAAACATCCTCCAAGACACTGCCTTACTTTTTAACACTTCTTTTCTCGCAGACATGCCAACACACACAGAGACTTGGACAGTTGCACTGCGCTTAAACCAGCAAATGAAAAGTGAGAACGGAGTTCATTCTGGGACCGCCTAAACACAGATAATGAATCTGTGATAGAAAATTACAACACATTACCATCACTTTCTCTTCCTGTTGCTTTTGTTAGTCCCAAAATGGATAAGGTGCTTAGTGTTCCTATGGAGGAAGACACTCGCTCACACAGAGAGAGGAAAGAAGGAAGAATCTGACTCAGACAGAATAATATTAGGAAAAAAGCATTTCAGGGCAGAAAATAGGATTGAATTAATCTTTACCGAACATAGCTGAGAGCTGAGGAATCCCATACTGGGTGAAGTCAGCCCAGCTTCACTTCCCTGAACATACACAGCAACAGATTACTGAAAATACAAAGAACCTCAGCTGCTATATGAATGACAACCCTGTAACCCTTTAAGCTCGACTGTCTTTCACTCCCTGGAGGCAAGTTTTCAGAAGAGAAAAATTTGAGATGCATTTTTCTTTTATAGAGAGAGCTTCACCGACTGTTGTAATGAAACGCCCTCTACCCGGGTCAGAACTTTAACATTCAGAAATTGTTTTGCATGTCAGTTCAAATGGCCTCATAGGACCGCAGATTAAGTCAAACCAGGATTGGGGCAAGAAAGCATGAGGAGTCTATGATAAGAAAATCTAATGTGCAACGTGCTTCTCTGGTTTGCTTGCATAAAAAAAAAATATATATATACATATAACTACACAAATAAAAATAAAAAACTTAGGAACCATATTATAAAAACAAAACACAATGCAATTTAATGGAAAAAATGGCGATAACTGGTCCTTCTAAGTTTTACAGACAAAGAGTTTTCTATGTTGATCCCTCTGAGGAGGATGTTGAAATGAGAGTTGGACCTGTATTTTACTGCCCCTGCTTTGTGATGCAGATACGATTCTGAGAATTTGATTTCATCTGCCATTCTGACTTTCTGTCTTTTATTAAGGTTAATAAAAGACAGAAAGTTTCCTAATTTAGAATTAGGAGATATAACCTTTTACTTTTTGTATTCTGGTAAACTAGTAACCTCCTCTTAACTCCTAATTAGCTTAAATTTTATGTTAATGTTTGTTATTTTGTTTTTTGTTTGTTTGTTTTATCAATAAAGAATAAATTATGGTTTAAAAGTAAAACAGATTCCAAGACATTACATTAGTTTAAAAAAACATTTACTTTAACCCAAAACTCATCTGATTGACTCGTTACTGAATTTAAACCAAACTTGAATAGAATTGATTAGTCAACAATTGTTACTGAAAATCTACCCATGCAAAATCCACAGATACTTCCAAGAAGTGACTCCTGACTGGGTCTGCCAGTCATCAGGTCAAAAAGCAACACTACAGATGAGAGTCAAAGGTGAAAAACGTCCAGCTGCCTCTCTTGTCTAGCCAGATATTTCGCAGTCTGAGGACGCTGAGCAGAATTAAATCACAAATTAACCCACAATGCCTGCAATGTTACAGCAGAGAATTATTTATTTTTTTTCCTAGACATTAAATCTGAGCAGAAAGCTCGGATCATGCTTCTATTCTTGGATGTTTTATGACTCTAGGTCATAAAAAAGTTTGATCTTTACCTCCACAACTGGAAAAAGCTCAGCTTTGCAAAGACTTCCAAACAATGAAAACTTGACATTTTTTCATTGACCAAATGACAGACCATTGTTTCTCTATTAATCTTTTTATCTGATTCTATAGCAAGTCTCTATTAATCTCTCTAGAATGTAAGCAGAATTCATTTTCGGTTTAACAAATTGTCTTCTAATATGAATCCGGCAACTGCCACCCCTCTAAAGAAATCCATATTATTTTAATCAGTATAAATATGGTAATTAAAAGAACCAATCTGCAGACGAGACAGCAGACTGTCCTAACATCCTAATCTGAGAGAAAGCAAAGGAACAAGGAGAGAGTGAAATGGAGTGTCAGAGGTGGATAAAACCATTAATGCACTAAATCCCTGCTTTATGACTAAATTAAATATTCATACACAATCTAGCCCAAACCCATTTGCCAACATTTCCTACAGAATTTACTTTTCATATTTGGTGATTTTTATCTGACACACATGAAAGAGACGGAGGGTGGAGAAGGACAGAGGAAGGAGAAGGCTGTCGGGGACAGAAATGATGAGCAACAAAAAACCCAGCCAACATTGTAGCTCTTTTAAAATTGATTCTGAGTCAATATGACTAAATTACTTTGCAGCATGAAGCATTGTGCAACTTTCTCAGTTTAAATAAGTAAATAAATCCCAGTTGTACATATAAGAACAACCTTGTTATATTCATAAAGTAAAACCCTATTTGGAAAGTATATATTGCAATGTGAAAAAAGTAGCTTAGCTTTAACTTTGATTTTCATTAAGCAAAAAGTGCATCAGAGAATAGACAGATGCAGAAACAAACCCCAAACAGTGATATAAATGGTACGCCATCATCCCTGCTGTGTCAACACACATTTGCATTGTTTACACCTAATCACTTGGCTTTGTTTATAGCTGTAAACTTTTTAAATGAGTGTGGTGTATTTAAGTCTGTAATAAATTCATTTTATCTATATTTTAAACCCTTGATGTCAAGAGCTTGATGCTTGCACAAAAGTCTAAAAAAAATACAAAGATGAGCAACATTAATTACTGAAAAAACATTTGAGGACATGAAAAAGACACTTAATTTTAAAGCCAGTCATTTTCATTTCATTTGGGCAGAACATTAACTAAAATTAAACGCTGAGATACTACACTTTAGGTCCAAATTCATTATAGTAATGTTTGAATATGATAAAAGGAGCACTCATAAAGATTATAAAAATTTCTTCATGTTGGCTACCAAATAGTAGTCCTCTTAATGAATGTGAACAAAACAGTAAGTGGTTGAAAACTTTGTTGTTTTAGAGACTGAAGCAATGATATGATAGTTGTAGTATTTGTCCATTATTTTTGGTAGTAATAGTTATAACAATGGAATGAGTCTAAATTAACTAGAAAAAATGTTAGGCGAATATAACTTAAAAAAATTCTTTTTGCTGATTAAAGCATCTACAACAACCAACCACACCAAGAAAAAGGACAAATATTTCACATTAAGTAGTGGTTTTACTAATTGCATAAATGCATGCATAAATGCCTCAGTTAGCGTTTGTAATTCTGTTTAGACAGTTGGACATGTGCAGATCCTCCTTAAACACTACATAAAAAAATAATGTTTGATGCAGTGGCCACTTTGGTGAATCAACGTATCAGAGTTCTAGTGACGATGGCTGACTGCTTTTCCGTGCACCACTATATTAGCATAACTCAGGTTTAAGATACTCAATGGTAACTGAGCTTCAATCTAGTCAGCTGTTTAGTAACTTAAAACCCAGAGTATCTTGGTTAAGAATAAAATAATGCGAAGTTTAGAGACAAAGTTTGGTGAATCAACTTTCTTGAATACCCCTCAGCTCAGATGAGGTCATAAGTAAGCTTTTTAGCTGACATGCAAAATGTTTTGTGGAACAGAGAACTAAATCTGCACTTTAACATGACAAAATTATCCTTATGAGGGACAAGGTGGGGATGTTTTTGCAGAAATGAATGAAGCTAACTACTGGGCTTCAGTATTTAGCTTCAAACTGACAGAGGCTGCAAAAGACCTGAGACTGGGGCAGAGGTTCACCTTCAAGCATGACAGAAAACCTAAACACAAAGGCAGAGGTACAATAGAATGGAGTAAAGCTCCATCAAAAGGTCCTAGCTGTCCACAGAGACACACTGCAGAGCCACAATCACATGCAAGGATCTGCCTATCATGTAGACAGGGTTACAGGAGGGGTCACTGGTTGATGCCGTTCACAGTGAGAGCATCTTTGTCAACAGTGTGACTAAACCAGCTTCCTCCGGCATTTTCATCATGTATCAGCTCTGCATACTTTATTTGGACTGAGTCACTGTTTTCACTTTGGCATTTCTTAAGCTAAACCCCAACCACACACACGCACACACACACCTGAAATGATATGATGCACTTTGGCTTTAAAATGGAAAAAAAAAAAATACTGTCTGTGTTTAAAGACATCATAGTCATTGTCCCTTGGTAGCACAGAGCAGAGGTGAGGTAAGAATGAGCTAATGGGATGAGCTGTTCAGGTTATTTCTGGGTGTAGCTGTCTGGCCTACTGAAATCCTATACATAATGAAGTCAGAGAAATACAGGCAGTAAAGACACAGGGGTTACAATAACTGTAAACTGTAGTGGAAATGGCTGCTTGCCAGAAGAAGAAGAGATCATCTCTCTACTTACACAGGAGTGTCAAGTAATGTTAGCTGTGGCACAAAGACAAGCTGGGAGAAGATGGGAGCAGCGGGGATGGGATGTAAGGCGATGTTGCGTGACCGGGAGCTCTTAGTTAAAAATACAACAAATTATATAAAAAATTTATTCCTTCGGAGAGCAGAGATCAGCTTCTTCCCAGGGGAACGGAGAGGACGGCCACCTGCACAATGAGCACAGTTTTTCTTCTACCACTTTCACTCCATGACCTTGAATATCATCAACTGCTGTATTGTGACACTTTCCAAAACAACTGGTAGGTTTTTGACAGCACATTCAACCATCTTTGCTCACACAATGAGCAAAGATGGTTTGCTCATTGTGTTTAAATTAGTTTAAAAAAATTAATTGTTTTTTTAATTAGTCTAAAAAAACAAAACAAACACTTGATCATTAATATTTATTTTAAAAAAAATAAAGTGACTGAGTGGACTCCCTCTCTCAGGTTATAAGTCCTTCTGATTAAGAACCCCCTAACTCCAGACTCCACACAGCACAACCACCATGATCTCCTTATGTATTTTCAAAGTTATTAATGGTCATTCAGTCTAAGGAAAACAACTTGATATGTCAGGGCAGTGTTGCTTTCAACAACAAAAAAGGAATTATAAACTAAGATAGTGACGTTGTATTGCTGTATTCTTGCATCCCATAAAATAAGGCATTTGTTTATTAACTGGTCACACATTATTTAAAACCTGGATGATCCTCTCCGGATTCTCTTATACAGTCTGAAACATGGATTTGAGGTTAATTAGTCTCTTGCCTTTAAGTATGAGAACATGTGCACATGTGTCTCTATGTTGCCCTGTTGTGCAGTTCTGACCTTGGTCATCCATTGGCGGAACAGTTGACCAAAATGTATGGTATTCTTATTTTATAATAAATAAATAAAAGTCTGTTATCACTATCACACTACAGTTGTTTCTATTTTATTTATTTGAACTACATATGTTTTTTTAAAAAAAAATAAAAACTAACAAATGAAATATGTCAGTTGCATTGTGCATAAAACATCTTTTTTGTTCTGAGACTTATTGCTCGTTAGAACTCACTCAGCTACATCTGACTGAACACTTACCATTAATCCAGGAGCACAAAGACATTTCAACCACACAAAAAGACACTAATGGCTTGCTGCCGGTACTCTGGGGTCTGTATCTAGATGTGTGATGAAACCTCATGCTACTCAAAGATGAACCTACTTGGAGTTTGGTCAAATATACTCCAATCTATTTTTTAAAAATGGCCAATACTGACCTAATTATCAGTTGGTTGCATCTTCCTCTACTTGCCGTACCAATTCATATTTAAGTCTGTGCATGCCTGAGTGCATACCTGCCACTGCATACATGCATTTAGGAGTCCATGGAGTGTGTAGATAAGTAACCTAAGAGCCTCTGCTGAGCTACGACTTTTCAGCTTGACCAGGCAAAGAATCAATGGAAGCATCTTGACACTGGGGACCAATCAATGACTTGAGAACACTGATAGCATACTTGATACTTCCACACAGAAGCAGACTGAAGCAGACTCCGACACATACAGATGGGCTCTATCTATCATCATATCCCCACTGGGCTGTGACTGACCCCTGCCTGATGGAGTGATGGAGGAGTGACCTGATGTTTACCAGGAAACAGCGAATCAATGCTGGTCAAGTTGCAGACACACAATACCGCAGCACTATGACTTAGGATCAAGGACTGTCATTACCATTACTGACTCTAAGCAGAAGGGAAAATATTAAAAATAGGACTTGGTATGAAAAAAGTTACCGTTTTGTGCTGGAGGAATTAAAGAGTCGCCAGTGTAAAAGCTGTTCAGTTACTGCAGGATGTTTAGCATATGATGTGGATTAAACTCTAAACTGGTTTAAAGATTATCTATTACAATATAGCTAAACACACCAAGTATCTGAGAATAAGAAATGTTTTAATACACCTAAATACTGTAGTTTATCCATGAGTGAGGTCGGGTTAAGAGGGTTAGAGGATTTTGTGAAATACCTAAAGAACCTCTTAAATAATTTGTAAAGAACCTCTTAAATAAGCTGCACAAAATAACTCTTAAGCCATCTTGTATTCAGCTCTGTCCATACTTATATGTACCTCTGGTAAATATGTTCTAAAAATTTTGAAATATTTTAAGTAGCATAATCCTACAACTAAAAATTTTGAACAACCAAACTTCCAATACAAGTACATTTATTTAGCTAAGAATTTTTATTTCTAAAACAATAGAAGCCACATTTATTGTCTTTCATATGAAAGAAAATGCAACCCAGGTTTTTATAATGTATACTTTGAGTTTGCCTATTTGTCTATGTTTTATTAAACGTCTCAAGTCGGGATTATACTACTTAAATAAATTGTGGTGATGGGTTACAGGTGTGTTTGTGTCTTCACCAAACAACAACAATAATTAGCTCACAAGATCCTGACCTGTGGAAAAAATAAAAAAGAGAGAAGAACTGCTTTACATCCTGGTCGACATATTAAGCTTTTAATGACTGATTGCACTTATGTAAAGAAAATCCCGAACAATATGGTCAATTTTCATTGCATTAGAGCACCAAATGGATGCTTTTTAACCTTATTTTCCTTAGTGTGGTCTTCCATCAGGACGTTTAAGAGAGTGACCTTTCCATTTTTATTATGGTGTGTTGTCTATTCAGGTGTGGGTTGAAAAGTTGTTATCTTTAAGAAATATCACAATACAAGCAGCATAGTGGAAAATCCACCTTACTTTGGGGGTTTTATATTTCCATTATTTTCTATCAGGTGGGTTCAATCAAATGTGAGACAGAGAAAATAGAACTGAGTTTCCTCCATTGGGACTTGGAGCTCAAGCCCTCAGCGATGTCTATAAACTTTTTATGTTTGTGTGACAGAAACTGCTGCTCCTGCTTCTAACAACAATGAACTTGTGTGTTGACTTGCCACTTCCTCCATCTCTACAGCAACTGTATTGGCGTATCAATAGACAGGACTCAAGGTTGAAAAGTTCACCAGTATCTCCTCCAGGGCCTAATTGGAGCTGAAGGTCAGGAGACATGTATTTTTCTATTGGTTTATCGCCTTGATGGATCCAACAACAGTAGTAAACGTGCAGGCGTTCAAGCTCTAAAACTGTTCTGCTCGCTTGTGTCTCTCTGCCTCTAGTTTTCGATTCAAAACCAGTTATTTTTATTTTATTTTCTGATAATGGCCTAAACTGATTTAAATGCCTGTTATCTTCAAATGAGCAGACAGTGAGAGACATATTAGAAAATAAATGAAACAAAATGTTGTGTGACTAAAGCCTTTTACTCCAGCACAACTTTTCCCATTTAGCGGAGTTCAATCAGGTACTGGAATGAAGGGCTGAGCAGTTCTTTAAAGCTGAAGCAGGCTGGGCCGCTGAGTTTACTGGTAATTAAGCAGGACAATAATTAGCTGCATGGAGAGAACAGAAAGGATGGAAGTGTGGGGAGGGAGGAACGGTGGGCAACTCAGAAAAATACACAATTAAATGGCAAGATGTGTGCATATGCATGTGTGTGTGTGTGTCTTCTCTGTGTCAAAACAGTCAACACCCTCTACAGATGTTGATGTGTGGACCAGATGGAGGCACTGTTTGGTGTCTGGAAACTTTTAATCACAGTTTTGAGTGAGAGTGGAGCTGAGAGAAATGTAGATGAAGCAGGAAGGTGAGCAAACACTGTTTGTTTGAAGAACACAAACTCATCAGCGTTCATAATAATTTCCTTTCTCAAAACACTTGAGGTTGAGATTTTAAAAACCTCTGGTCATGTTTGTGGGATTTCTGAAGGATCAAGGTGACCAGGAGGGCATTGAAGTCAACCCAGTGCTGCTGATGTTTCAAATCGAGATCTAATCTTTTTAAAAATGTATCTCTGGAAAGGAAGATGATGTATTTAAAGGTAAACCAAATTAACCTTGTTTTACTCATTAAACAAAATGTCAAAATATGTATTTTAATTTGGAAAATGTTAGGACACTGTACCTCCTAACGACTAGGCTTATCCTCAGTGAAATAACTATATTTAGGTTCTTTAAAATTTGAAATATACAAGTTATACTTTTCAAACTTTAAATAATAACAACAACAAAAAAAATTGTCCAATGGTGAAGATTAGAAAAGTGACTGGAATTAGCAGTTAATGTTGGTGCAAACCTACGTGTCTAACTCCAAATGCTTTGTTGACTGTTTACAGTTTGGTTGTGCATTGTGCTGATCGGCTCCAATGGAATAGTTTTTGTTAATTGGTAGTGGAAGCTCTGTGCAGCTAATGATGCGCAGGCATACATTTTACCTTAGCCTCTTCCCGTCCCCATCATAAAGGCTAACAGCTTCTTTGCTCTCTGGACATTCAGGTCCTATACTGGTAGTTCACTCCAGGTCTCCCCTTCTCTTAAGAGTCTCTTCACCCCTCCTGAGATCAAACAAACAAGAAAACTGTCGCCTCACGCATCTGTAATCACCTTAGCTGTATCCACTGGTACTGAGGGCTTTTAATTTGCTGCGCTTTTAATTTGTTTTCACAGCAGTTTCAAGCAAATTGAATTTGTTAATTAAAGCGGCAAAATGAAATGCTGAGCATTATTGATGAGGTGCTAATTGGGTTAGTGCGAAAATTGGAGGTGGGGTGAAATGGGTTGGGTGGGGGCTAACAAGAGGGTAGGGGCAGAAGAACAGGGCATTTTGGGGTATTAACAGACAGGAAAAATCACATTACAGAGCAGTGCACCTGTGTTTGCTTTGCAGAGCAAAATCAATGCATGGAAGAAAAATACAGAGCTCTCCGCTATTACGGGCCCCTCAGGTGAAGATGTGGACATAAGTAGAGATAAAAAAAAATTATAAATGTGCTTGTTTCCTCAAATGTTTCACAAGTCTGGCACAATCATAAAATAGATCTGTGGCCATTGATAGTTGCATTTGTTTCGGATGCAGACTTAGCCATGTTAAAGACACCAAGCCGTTATAAAGTTTTTAAATGTACCTGCTAGACAAGGAACAAACAAACCAACACTCAAACACTGACTTTTATAAACTTAGAGGAAGGCACAAAGTGCAGCAACAGGACAAAAAACCTGGAAGTTGAAAGTGTCTTTAAACTCTCACAGACCAACAGCCACAGTTTCCACCCAGAAATCTTTTATCAAAGAATATTTCTTTCATGTTGGTCAGCTTTCGAAGAGGAAAGCTGAAAAACATACTTTGATTATACATCTTGAGTCAGTCACCTACTCCACCCATTTTGCATTATTTATACTCAGTGGTATCCCTCATCTGGAGGATAAGCCATGCTGTGAGCATTTATGGCAGACACACTCTTCCCTCAGGGTATACCTTGTTTATTTATTTCAAACACGTGTGCTCCAGTATTTTTTCTTCAGCATACATGCAATTTGCCGAGAAGCTTGTACTGCACAGTAACTATATATATTTTTTCTTTTAACCTAGTGAAATGCTTATTGAGATGTGGCATCATTATAAATACCAAGCAGCATTCTGCACTCAACCTGGTCTGCAGTTTAAGTATTTTCTTTAAAAAAAAAAAAGGGAGCACATGAAGTTATAGTGAACATGGCTTTGTGCACAGAATGACTGAGGACTGTTGGGGATGTGTAGCCCTGCAGCAGCTCTGTGGAGTAAACTCAGAAAAACTAAAGCTATCTCTCTTTTTTTAGACCTCACGCACTGTCTGTCTTTTATTAAGACAGACTTTGTTTATGGAAATGATGCAAAAACAGTCAATGAGGTCGTTAAATGTTTGAACTCTACTCTAATAAAAGGTATTATGAGTCTACGGCTGAGTGTGTACATTCATGTATACGTATTTTTATATTATATGCAACTTCTCAGCAGTAAGAGAAAAAGTAAATGAAATCCCATTTCCAAGAAATGAGATTTCATTTGGCACGATCACAGAGTTTCCTTCTGGGCATTTTGCACTTAAAATAAGAATCCATTCATTTGGCCTCATTCATATGGGTAAAGATGGTATGCTGCTGTATTGAAAAACAGACCAAGTCAGAGATAAATGATAAATGCATTACAGATTGAGAGAGAATGGTATCCAAATAACAAAAATGTGAGAGGAAGAGCTAATTACAGTGTGAGCTGCTTCATTGATAAGGTCCCCCACCCACCCACTGAGATATCAATTATTCCCTGACTCACTGTAATATTTAACAGTATGTAGTATTCAGGACTTTTCATATTTTGTTTACATTAGAGGAACTTACCTCAATGTATTTATGGGACAATGAGCCGGGGACAGGGTTTACCTTAGTAGTTTATTAGCTTCATCATTTTATCTTTTCCCAATAGTTTAGTTTAGTGTTACTAGTTAAGTAAGCAGCTTCACAGTGGCACAGTTGGTAGCACTGCTGGCCTTGCAGCAAGAAGGACCTGGGTTCGATTTCCAGCCCGGGGTATTTCTGCATGGAGTTTGCATGTTCTCCCTGTGCCTGCGTGGGTTCTCTCCGGGTACTCCGGCTTCCTCCCACAGTTCAAAAACATGACTCCCTAGATGTGTGTGTGTGTGTGTGTGAGTGTGCGTGGTTGTTTGTCATGTGTGTCTCTGTGTTGCCCTGCGACAGACTGGCGACCGGTCCAGGGTGAACCCCGCCTCTCACCCGAAACGTTCGCTGGAGATAGACACCAGCACCCCTCCCGAACCCACTAAGGACAAGGGGGTTATAAAATGGATGGTAAGTAAGTAAGCTTGTTGAATAAAGTATTTAAATTCACACTTTAATTCTTCTGTCGATAAACTTTCCTTTTTGAGAGAAGTTGTCTCTATTTATTCTATATACATGCAGTATCTTCCTGTTCAAATATTGTCAGTGCTGGATTTATGCCATCATCTATTGTTTTAAAACCTAAGCCTTATCAAAGAGGCATTTATAGAGAATAACTGAGACTTTCATTATTATTTTTCTGATATAGGTGATGCTCCAAATTGGTAATATTAAACTTAATTACTAGTTTTCTTGGTAAATGCAATAATAAATTATTTATAATTATTCTTAGCCAAAATAAGACCGCTATTGTGGCACAAGAGCAATATTATTAAAACCGTGTAAAAATATAAACTAATTTGGAGGGTAGCAATGTGTTGTACATTAAAATCAATGGTATTTTTTGGCAAGCTGTGTAGAAGCTATAATTTTTGCCTAATTTTTAGCCTAAAAAATTAATCTGTTTCAATCTCTTACTTTCTTTCTTAGACATTTTTAGGCTTATACACCAAGCACTTAATTAGTACGAGCAACCATTCATAGAATATAGCCTTTCAATAAGCTACATTACACCAATTAGTGCATGAGACACTATAGATGTTGAGACAATTTGCAACTATAGCTGTAAAAGCTATAAAACAAATATAAAAAGAAAATATTGTTTTTAAGTTGTCTACATAAAGCAGAACATGACCTCTTAAACACATTAAAGCATTTTTAGATTTCATCCATTTGAAGGGACAAAGTATAAATCTGATTCTGACCTGCCTCACAAACACAATGAATGTCTTGTACAGAGTTTTTTTACAAGGTCTTTATAACTATTCCAACAAATTACACTATATTTGGAGAGCATGAATTTGAATGCTATTCATTGCCAATAAAGCACTTTGAATTGCATGGTTGCTGAAAATGTGCTGTACCAATAAAATTGCCTTTCCTTGCCTATTAACAGTCCTATTAGATGTCATCATCAACGAGTGCATCCAGTAATACAAATCCAACCAAAAAGGTCCTGAATTGCTGGGTGCCACTGTATTTTATGTTCTTAATTAATTCATCTATCTTGTTCATAACAATTTGCAGCTCTGTTTTATAATCATATAAAGAATAAGTTTGGGGGAAGATAGCAGAGCCATTCTTTCAAGAGTGCTGATTACAGACAGCACCATCTGTGTAAAGCACACAGCTGCCTGCCTCATCAGAATACCTAATATTCCAGTGAAGGGGCTCTAAGTACCTGGCAAGCCCAAGTAGATGGATAACAAAGAGCCTATTAAATAATGGACCAAGTGGCCGGTAAAGGTAGGGGAGGGGTATACAGGAGCGTGTGGTGGGAATTAAGTCTTTTAGCTCCACACACTCTCTGAGATGAGATAGCCTGGAGTTCTAATTAAAATTCTCATTCCCATCTAAGGTGGTAATTTTGATCTAAAGAGTGGAAAGGCAGAAGTGTTGCAGACACCCTCCTGCACCAGCTCTTCTCATCCCTTTGGACTTTTCCAGAATCAGTGTTATCTGTCCAATGAGAAAACCTCACCCTCATCGACCATCTGAGGCATCTATGTAATCAGCATTAGCCATATTAAAGCAAATGCATGGCCTGTTTTTCTGTGCTTATTCATATAGTATCAAAGTCGCAGTAATGGCTTACTGACATAATTTCCTCCTACTAAAATGTAAGGAATTGCCTCAATGTTGTGTGCATTCAGTATCTGCATGGTGATTATTTCGTTATATATTTGTTCATTAGATCTTACAAAGTAAAATGCTTGTTTTAAATAAAACAAGCATTTCATTGAAAATGCTTGTTTCATGAACACTATTCATAACAAGACTCATAATTTACAATCCAAAGTTCCCATTTTGAAAGTAAACATCTTGTTGTTTAAACTAGAAACTTTCCATACCTAAAAAAAATGATCCACCAAATTTGAATTACTAAGCCTAAATCAATATTGTGTTTCTAAAAAACATAGGCAGTTTTCACATAAATCAAACAATTTGAACTAAAAGTTGTATCTGGAAAAGGTGGGCCCAAGACATTGCTACAGAGAATGCAATGATGGCTAATTGCATTTCAACAATATAAACATTAGTCACTAATGTGCAAAACAATTTATTTTTTTTTACTTCTTATTTTAACGCTACTTATGGAAGCTATTTCTGTCTATTACTCAATCCTCTCCCCTCCCAACCCAACCCCGATTTTTTAAAATAAAATACACTCCTACTAGTCTGGTGCTTCTGTGTTTTTTCTGTGTTTGCTATGTGTCCTCTCCTTCCCCTGTAGGATGTGTCACACTAACAGTCAACTCACCACAGGGAGAGTCAAATCCTCTATTGCTCCTCCTCAGCTCTGCAGAAAATCCATGCAGGCGGAGACGGGACTTTGTTTGGCCGAAATATGATGCAACCAATAAAATGAAAATATGCACCAGGACCCCTCCATCACAAACAAACCTGCAGATCCTTGAGGATCTGTATTTAATTGTTTAAAGGTTAGACAAAAATATTAAGCATTATTTACCTGTTTAATGGAGAAAAAGAAGACTTTATACTTGTCAGATTAGTCTAAAATGGAAGGCTCAAAGTGATGCAAAACAAAGCACAGAGGAGGAGTAAGGCTGAAAGAATCAAATCTTTAAAAGGAGCTGAACATATTGCTATTATCTCCAACCCAGCCTTGTTCTATTAAACATTTTTAATTCTAATGTCACCACAACCCACATTACATTTGACAATAAATTATCAAATGCATTGCATTACAATGCAAGCGCAGCCCTTGACTGGGTTATGTATCTACATCTTGAATTGAAATGAATTGGACTTTTGCAAATTGAATTTTGACTCAATTGCATCTTATGTGCATTTCAAGTGCCTTTGATGATGTTTGTTGTGAATTGACTCTATGTGGATAAAACAAATTAAATTGAATTCAGAATATTACATATATGCTCACCTCAAAGGCCTCATCCTTTTTCCTTACAATCTGTTAGTCACCAAGCTCCCTCCCTTGTGTTTCTCCTCTTCTCTGTCCTTTTTTTCCACCTCATTACTTCTAAACAATTATATTTTGGTAGAAAGCCTCTCAGTCGCAGTCTACTGGTGGCCAAAACGAAACAGTCAGTGCGGAGGAAAGACGATGGATCACAATGTCAACACCAAAGTTATCATCACCTTGCTTGATTTATAATTCTTTGGTGGTTTCAGTACACTTTACAAAAACACACACACACCTGTGCAGACTCAGACGTACACACATTAAAGCCGTCTCAGATGAGCAGGCTGCCCAGGGTGATGTTCGGGGACTAACTGAACTGCTGCCATTTTGAGAGAGAGAGAGAGAGCGCCCTCACTGAGGCTATAAAATTAAACAGCCAATTTCACCTGATAATTGGATAGTGAAATATACATGGTCAAGCTCTCTGCCGTAAGACACTGGCATAACGCAGAGAAGTGAGTACAAGCATTGCAAAGATCGTCAAATAATGTGAAATCAGTCAACTTTTTATGACTCCATTATTACTGGTTCCACCTGTAGATTGAACCACCTTCTCTTTATGCAACTGTGCTGTAGCATAAAAGCAGTACGGATATCACACTGAGAAAAGCTACTAATGGTTAGGACAGATGTTGTTGTTGGTATTCAAAGCAGCATTAGTTAAAAAGTACATATCTCAGGGTCAGACATTAAGAATTCCTTTAGTTAATCTCATCCAAGCCGCAAAAGCAGAACATTTAATTGCCATAAATATACACTAATTAGGAAGCATGAGCTCTCATGATGTTTTCCCACTCAATACAAATATACAGCAAAAATAGCATTTACACTACAGAGTAATTACCAGCGTCTGAAAGAGGGAATACGGCTGGCAGATGGTAATTTCTTGGGGGTTAAGCTTCCTTTTCTCACCATACTGTGTTTGCCAGCATAAGCTACGTAGATGCCACCCTTGGGCGGCATGAACTTTTCGTCTAGGATTGAGTGCGTTTGCTGGGATCAAACACTTAAATGAGCCGTGATGATGAGTCTGGTGATACACGCTGCTGCCTCTCATTCTCAGCCACAGAGGGCTTCTTATGCCAGTCCGTTCCTCCTTCTTCTCACATTCCTGGCCCTTAACCTCAGGCTCGAGTGTTTGAACTCAACTTCAGAGGACCTTTAAATTTTTTAATGAAAAATATTTCACTAGGCCACATGCTGCTGGTTAATTGGCTTTTTTAACATTGACCAATAACGAGGGGCCTGTTGAAACATGCAGACATATTTTCAAGTGCCTAAGATGAGTTGAAAACACATCACATGTTTCTCAGTGTTTATAGTGGGACTAATTGTGACTTATCTCTGATAAAAGCAAAAAATGTTGCCATTAGAGCTGTATGAACTTTTAGGGATTCATGGGTGGTGGGCTGGTTTGACACTGTGTGACTGATAGAAAACTGGGATTCTAGCCAGGTGAGTTTCTATCACATTTCATCAGCATGCACTGCTTTACATCACCAAGAATCATTTTAGTAGGTCATCCTCAGTCACACTAAGGTAAGAAGTTATGTCACAACATTATATTACTCACTTTTTACTTCCACAAGTCCTGCATATATAATCTTTCTTATTTTCTGTGCTGCCTAGAAAGCAACTACGGTTTCCCTGACATTAATCTAAGTCACTTAAAGAGCAGCTAAACCCCAAATAAACTTTTTTGAAGACAAACTGTGTACATTGGACTTTAAGTGTGTTATCTTCATGTTTCTATGTAAATTGTGACATTTTCATGTAAATTTCTAAAATATCCCGCCTAAAACCAAGCAAAATTTTCCTATATGTTATAGTGGTACAGCTTGGTTGATGTCTTCATCACAACCTTGGGTATGAAACCATCTGAGACACTGAATCCAGTAGCTTTAAGTGCAGTGAAATAACACAGCCTTTCATCAGTAATACACTGTCTAGAAGATGTGATTATATACACTTTAACTCACCAATGATGTTTTGGGTACATCATTTTCTACGATGGAGTATTTAGGCCAGATTAAGAAAAAATAAATTACGGTACTAGAATAAAGTCAGAATATTAGAAAAGTAAAAAAAACTCTTCTGATATTAGAATAAATTCAAAAAATTATTCATAAAATATTTTTTCTTAGCCTAGCTAAAATAACTTGTCATAATTTTTGCTTTTTACAGTAACTGATTTTGTCCCAATCAGAGTTTCTACAGGACAGCCTTAACCACTTTTTGCCTGAAATCATTTATAATGAAGTCATATGAATATACATTGTCCTCCCTGTTTGTTTGACACAGTCTAACTTTAAACCAGACATCCAAGGACAACCGACACCAAAGACATGGATGATTTCTTACAGAGGTTAATTATAACCTATCCATTTAGCATTTCTGCCTGTGGCTGGCGGCACATTCATTACCATCAGTAAGACAGAAGCAGAACAATAAGAACCATGAAGTTTTGTCGGCTTAAAAAACAGGCTAGAACAGTTGAATGAATATTCAAAATATTCATTTACAATCCGTATGTAAATAAGAATTACTGGGCGAACTTTAATGCAGAGGATGAACTATTTTCACGTGAATGTTGTGAAGGGGTTCAGTTATGGTTTTTGAAGGTACATTTTTCTCTGTGTGTAGGCAATTTGATTATTTTACTCATTTAATTGTAACTTCCAAATTGGTACATTGTATTTCATGAACAGTTATTTTCTCAATATTTTAATGCATCTAGTTAGTTTAATAGTTAAGAGCATAAGTTACTTCTTGGAATTGTAGGGCTTGTTTTTCTAATTTAAATATGCATGCAGGAAACAATCACCACAAAGAGAAAAAAAAATTGCAGCCCATAACATATCAGGCTGTTTAGCTTGCAAATCAACAGGCCTGTCAGCCAGCCAGCCAAGCAATCAGTGTCAGGGATGAGACAAGACCATAATCCAATTCAGGTTTTTACACGGCATCATGCCTTTACCTTTGACAGTATGATTGATGTGTATGTAAATGTGTTTTGAGGAGGGCTGTGAGCAGCTAGTTAAAGCAGACATTTAAGGCTGCTCTGTCAAAGACAAATAGAGGGATGTAGAGAGACAGAAGAACAAGTCGGAGAAAGAATCAAAAATAACGACAACTATTGATCCATAAATGAAAGAAGATGGACATTGGCAGAGACCCTGACAAGCCGTTATGTACCTCTCGAGTGTCTTCTCTGAATTCATAGAGGCAGTTTGACAGCTGGCATCTTACAGCGAGACTTTATCCAACCCACAGCAATCAGGAAAAACTGGACTGTTGTTTAAGAGATCTTCCGTTTTGTCCTCTGATACCCCTGTTTTTGATGTTATTGTTGTTGGTTTTTTTGCTGAAGAAAAGAGAAACTAAAGCTTGAGAAAAAGCCTAGTTTCTTTGCATTGTTGCATAAGTGGGAAAATAAATAAATATTGCAGTCCCCTTAATGTCATAAAAATATGGGACAAAAACATACATAATGTTTTTATATAGATCTGTCTGTTGACTTACAGATCAGTAAATCAGTAAATTCAGAAAATCAAATCCAACTGAGTCCAATTCAAAGTATCTTTGAGCGCATAACGTAACTAATTACTTTTTCTGTGTTGCACTTAGTTGGAAAAAAAAGTACTTTTAGAAGTAGTTTTACTTCGTGCCTTTTGCTTTTACATGAGTAATATCAAAATGAAGTATCACTACTCCTGCTTGCGTATAATATTTGGTTACTCTACCTACATCTGCATGGTTTCTGTCATATTAGCTCTTTCCCTGAGTTCTGTTTTCATAGTTTAGTTTTGTTGTTGTGTTCACTTTCCAGAATATTTTTCTTTATCATGATCCATTGTGTTTTTACATCTCTTTAGGTTTTCTCGTAAGCTGTTCATTTCTTGTATTAATTATTGCCCAAAAAGTTTTGTCATACTGGTTTGTTCTATGTGTTTAATTCTTTAGTTTATTCTTGCATTTTTTTAATTTGTGCATCTAGTTATTTTTGTGGTTCATCATGTCATCTTTAGTTTTTCATGTTATTAGTCTGCCTCCTGTTTTTATTGTATTCATGGTCCCCAGTAATGTGCCATTCACCTATGATGTCTCATTACAATGTGTTGTGTATAGAAATTAAATCTTCGTAAATATGCATTTGAGAAAAAGACAGATTGGTGTAGCAGTTAGGAGCCACAACAATCTAACCAACAAGGACTGAACTTCAACGCATTTTCTTAAAAAATTTGAAAACAAAAGTAAGTTCAGCTGCTTCCAAGTCTGCTTCAATACCGCCAATCTACTAGCATTCATTTTCTGCCTCACATGATTGACAGAGAGCTGAAGAAACTTCAAAATACTAAAAAAAAAAAAAAAAAACTTTGAAAGTGAGACATTTGACAAAAAAATGATTCCAACTGTTGAAGCAAGGAGGTGCAAACTTAGATGATAGTTTTATTAGCTCACATTAGAGGAAAGTGATTTGATTTGGTGAAACTCAAACTGAGCCAGCAGGCAGCAACCGGATCCCACTACACAAAAGTGACATAACTAATCAGAGGTCTTAGAAATACACTTTAAGTGACAAGATAATTACAATCCACCAGGTTTTCACTATGTTATGTTATGTTACAATATATAGGTAGATTTGTAAGTAAAGCAAACTTATCATCTAATCAGGTTTTTGTTTTATTTATATTAGCTGGTTAGCTGCACATGCTGTAATTATTACTAATTCCAGCAATGAACTTCTATGACAAAGTGAAATATATGTGATAATTTGAGTCCATCAAAAACAGAACGTCGAGTTTTTCCATTGCTCAGCGTCCCTGCAAATGACACCATTGGCATGTCAGTCTCAGCTCCTGTGTGCTCTCAACCTGCCCATGTTCCCACGTTCCTGCCCATATTCACATCCCCAGTAGTAAGGAACAGCCAGGATTGGAGACACACCAGCTTGGCTAGAGCTGAACCAGACATTAACTGACTAGAGTGAGACTTGACAAAGGAGAAGAACCAAAAGGGAACTAGCATTAACACTCAAGGAGAACAAGTACACCAACACTCCTTTCATCTTTGTGAGTTGGTTCATTCTAGCACTGTCTCGCTTTTTAGTTTCCAGACAGATGAACTATTTGTCTTTTAAACCAGTTCACTTAGGCAAGATGGTCTCTAGTGAAGTGAAAATGCCTCTACCATAAAACTGATAAAGCTGGAGCCGAAGTCAAATGGTTGAATAGATGATATAAGAATCTCAAAGCAAAGAATCTAAAACCTTTTGTTGCTGTATCTTTAAAAATATGTAAGCAAATTAAATTGTGATGAATACAGTAAGGCAAGAAAAGCACATTTGGGAACACCTTTAAGAATTATGTTCTTTTGGGCCAGTTTAACAACATATTTGTGGTTTCAGTGGGATTTGTTTAATTCATTTTGAAATAATTAGCCCATCTTCATAATCAACAGTGTTTGTGTTAATGTACAGGAATCAGAATGAGTTTCTCAGTGTTTCTTTCACATCAAGGCACATTTTTTTTTATATCTAGCTGCCATTTCACACTACATAACAAGCTGAAAGTATATGTGAGTGTTGCTTTCTCATTAAAGCAGACCTACACAGGAATTGTTCATTAAAGAGATGGTTCCTTTCAAGCTCAGTCTTCAACAAAAGAATCGAAGAGACAAACTTGAAAAGGAAAGGGATACATCTGACATGTCTCAAAAGTATGAGGCAAAGAAATGGAAAATTAAGACATTTTTCTTTGAGACTAGCGTTGATTTTCTTTTTCCCTCGCTATCAATAGGAAACTCCAGCATAGAAATGGAGAAAAGGATTGATGGGAAACAGAATACTCATTTCCCGTGAAATGTTTCCACAGCCATCAGATGGCATCAAACAATGAAACAAAGAAATAGAAAAGGGAATGAAAGAAAGGGACTACAAGAGGCAGCAATTGTGAGGGAGAGTGCAAGAGAAAGAGAACCCACACATCTCCTCCATGTCCCTGAGCGCCCTGTAGGCCCTGCACTCTGGTCTGCCGTGACTCTGATAAAAAGGAGGCCCCCATTCCTTTCAATTTGGCCAGTGAGCCCCAGCCCTGTTAAAGGCAATCGACTGGCTGAACACAGGCACTATATCATAATATGCAGGTGCAGACGAGCCCAGACAGGAAAGAGAAGGGAGACATGGTACCCTAGGAGAAAGAGAGAGACTCTGGCATCCATCTTCCTCACACCTACACTAAACTATGGGGGGGAAAAATGCACATAGACACACTTACTACAGTGCCAAAGTAAGAACATGAAACTTTAAGAGAAATTGTAAATACAAAAACTGTCCAAAAAATTGTGAAATCAGACCACTTCAATCGCTTTCCTCATTTTTTGTTTTCAATAAAAAAAAAAACAGACAAAGTTAAAACATATTTTGTAGAATAAGGAGTTAACAAAAAGATATGTTTTGAGAAAAAGCATGGTGGGCAAAAGTCCCTGTAAGCGTGGGAAGGCCAGTGATCTGGCTAGGGCTTGTTGCTATCTGAGGCCCCCAGGCGTGCTGAGCTGCTGGACTAAGTCAGAGGGGCTGTGCCTGGGGGAGGCTGGGGAGTCAAAGCGTTTCCTAAAGGATGGGTGACAGGGCAGCAGACTGGAAAGAGCAGCAAAAGCTTGAGCAAATTACACAGGCAAGATTGTTTTAAATCTGCAAATACTGGCACTGCTGGTCATGTCCTGCATTAATAGCAATAAAATCAATTTATTTAGCAAGAATAGTACAGTTCAGCATAGACCACCTGCTCAGATGCATACATCTGAGCAAAGTACACGCACTCTACTATGACAGACAATTTAAAAACCTTTTCTATCTTCAGTGTGAAATTTATCCTGTAGAATCTAAGAGGGAACATTTTGGAATAGGACTTGATTTCATGAATTTGACTTTCTACAAATAGAGTTCAACTGGACTGCATGATATTAAAAAATATGTAATTGTGATAATGATTACACTACATTATTATTATTATTATTATTTTTTACATTTTCTGCTATTTCCATTAGACAAACTGGTCAAAAAAAAGTGTTCAGGAACACAAAAGGAGAAGCAGAGATGACTAAGAAAAGAAAAACAATGTTTGGAATAGTTTATGGGAGCCCCGGTCTAGTCCTCGGGAGCTAATATCCTGCAGATATTGGATGCATTCCTTCTCTGAATCAAACGGATGTCTAGTTAGCAGGCCTCTGAAGAACTGAATGACACATTAAAGAGGGAATCCAGTCACTTGATTCAGATGTTGTAGGAGAAAGGAAGCATCCAAACATTACAGGATAACTCTCAATGACTAGACTTGGGCTCACCTGATCCAGGCAGAATCTGTGGGGTCTGGACAAGGAATCTCCTTGCAATACAGTATATTTGAAGAACTTTTCTAGAGGGAAAAAATAATGCCAAGTCAAGTTGCTGGATGCTGACAGTCTCCTACCAACAAAGACTAAATGATGAAATTCAATTAAACATCTCTTTTTATATTCTCCACATAACTTTTTAGTTGTGTCACATTAAAGGTAGGAAAACCCTTCATTTATTCTGGTATTGTTTTTAATATAAAAACAAGGACCCTTTGGGATCCAATGGATAATAGTACCACTGAGTATGTTGACAACATTTACTACAGGTGAACTCTTTGCTTGTGAGAATGTAAAGCATTCACATACTTTCGTCCAAGATGAAGTGGGAACGTTGAGAAAAGTGAAGTCGAGCGGCTCGGGTCAATAATTGGATCATATGTGACTCCTGATCTGCTTCACAGAGAATCTGTAGCGCACGCAGTTGTAGAGTAGTGAGGTCCATAGCTGCAGGCAAGGATAAAACTGCAGCAAGTCTGCAATCCTACAGTTTAACCCTGACCTGTCAGTCATGCTTGGCTTTCAGCTCAAGCTTATCACTAAATTTATTGGACTGAATCAATCCCCTGTATCTGGGATTCAGAAGAAAACTAACCCTGCAGAAATGCCCTACGTGTTCAGACCATGTTGACAGTACAAAATGCAAGCACAAAATTTCACAGGAGCCCTGAAGGTTGTTTGACTATGCAGAAATAATAGGATTTAATTTCACAGTAAAGAACTGCAGTTATCTAAACAATGAGGATAACATGTTTGTGTCAGATTTAGTCTCCACAAAACTGTCCACTGTTCTTTGGAGAATAATTTTAATTAAACTACATTGAGCAGTCTGGTTTTTCACAATAGAATTTCAATTGGATTCAAGTCCAGACTTTGACTAGGTCAACTCCAAATATATTTTATGAGCTCTCCGAGGTCAAAATGATTTGCTGCATAACTCAAGAAGGTTTGAGCTAGAGGTGAAACTGGATATTTTCCTTTAGTTGAAGTATTTGGATGTGTTGTTCACACTCTTGAAGAAATATGGAAGGCTTGTTCCTGTGGGAACCTTCACAGTCTTTGCTGTTTATGAATGATAGCCCTTTCTTTGGTTCACTGAATTTCCAAAAACGTGCAAGTGACTGTAACCACTTCAGGTCCGTTAGTTGTCTATTGCTCTGCTTCTCATCTATTCTTAACTTTATTGTTTATGTGCTTTAGCCTACCTCATGTTGCTAGACAGGCTCTATTTAAAGTGATTTCTTTATTGCAGCTTGCAGGAAATAATCAGGCCAAATGGAATTTATCCAAAAGATGTGGCTAATCACAGTTAATTAGCCACATTAACTTTCCCCGAAAAATATAACCGGGGAAAGTTATATTTTTCCATAAGATCAAAATGGTTTTGACAGCTTTTTTTCCCTCTTACTAAATAAAATCAAATTCTGAAAATAGCTGAGTGGATAAATTCATATAATCATTGTCTGATATTATAATTAGTTTAATGATCTGATTTGTTGTTGTTGTTGACAAATTTGATTTTTGTGACATCTTTCTGACTTGTATTCCTATAAAAACATTTCTCCTGCCAGCTTCCAAGTACTGGCTGGATGTCCAACCAATAAAGTCAGCATTGTGTCAGAACAGTCTCAGCAAAAAAGCAAAGAAGAAATGTGAGGCATAAACAAAACTGTGTATTTGCACATATACATCCACACAGAGAAAAACCAAAACTGATGCACCAGTCAGAAGTGAACAGGCCTAAGTTTATTCCTCTCAAGTAACTTTTGACAAGTTCTCCTCCACATCCCTGAGTTGTATTCAGACGTGCTCGAAGTGAGTTCTGGAGAGCAGTCATGTAGAAAGAGAATGCTGTTACTGGAGTTATTAACAGGCTCCTGTGTCTCCCCCTGCTCAGCTGAGCTATTCAGAGCATAGCGTTCCTCATCTGCCACAAACACATGCCAACAGACAAACGCAGCAGACGGACACACCGTGCACCCCCTGCCACGCGTTTCGCAGTAATATGTTTTTTGCCCATTTACAACAAATTAAGTTTCCCTCAAAGTGAATTTCAAGCTTGGCTGCTTTTGGAGGGCAAGCAACTCTTTTTTCATTAATTTTCATTCTTTTCCCTCCAACAAATGATTTACTGTATAGCCCGCTCTACGTTACTCAGCACTCATGCTCTTGTTTTCCCTCCTCTTGCTGGCGTGCGGTTGAATTCGGGCCAGGCAATGGAAAGCAATTACACTGTCAGAAAGGTGTATTCTGATTTATTAAACGACTTAAATGCTATCTGTTTTGTTCCTCATTGTGTCCCCTTTGGGAACTGAGTCCTGACACCCAACTGAGATGGAGTGAGTGCTGGTTGCTCAATGCTCCATCCATGGAGTCATCTCAGAAGCAGGGAGAGCAAATTTCCATTGGCAGTGGAGGACAGAAAGATGGTTGTAACACAGCTGCAAGGATGGGAATAGATTTTCCTCTGACGCTGAAAAAGGAGAGGAGACAACGAGAGACAGAAAGAAAGATGTCTGCTATCAGCCACAAAGGATCGGTTTGGGATAATGTTAATCTTTTTATTTAATTTTATGAAGCGGGTTCTGAACTATCAACCCACCAGAGAGCTCCACTTCAATGAACTGCATGCCCCGAGACAGCAGCCATTTCAGAGATCTTTTCATTAGCTTAATTCCTATTCATGCAAAAGCAGAAGAGGACAAAAGAAGCTGGGAGAGGGATAGAGCAGAGACAGACTACGAAGCCATTAAGGTGTGAATACGTTCCATTTTCCTAAATAAATATTATCTCTGTCTGAGTAGCCCAAAATTTGTGTGCTTTAACGCCAGCATTATAATAAGGATCAACAAGGGGTCAAAACTGAATGATCAACACCTAAAACAATTTCACCCTCACCTGTGGTACTTTGAATCTATTTATTGAGCATATTATTTTAAGTGCACACACAGCTGAGCTGTGCTGTAAAGTTAAACATATCACAGAAAGACAAACTGCACTTCCTCCTTTTCACAGTGAGCTACACATCAGGAGCTTGAATAACGCACCCCCACGCCCCACCTCCTTCCAGCCCTCATGTCCTCTCCTTCATTACTGCGTTCTTCATCACCAGAGAGATGGGAGAGATGCAAGGCTGGAGATGCGTAACAAAGCAGCAAGAGTCCTGGGGGAACCATTAGCTGGAGATAAGATGCCATGCAGCACTATAAAATAAGGACATAGATCATAAACCTGCTTATCTTCGGCTCCCCCTGGATCACCTTCTTACTCAGCTGTCTGAGGCCAAAAGACAGTCTACTGCAGCTTCAACCTTTTCTCAGAGATTCTTGTGATAACCTAAAGATATTCACATGCATGTATCTGATATATTAGGGGTCATTCGCTAATTAAGTTAAATAGGAAGAAAAAAAATCAGTTGCCAAGAATCATGTAGCAATACAGAGATGACCTTTTCCATGTACAAAGAATTTCTTCACAGTTCTGATGCCCAGCTGCTGTAGGCAGAGATTAACATATAACCAGATGATAAAGGGACTTTTTCCTTCCAGATGCAAACTAGCTTTGCACATGCAAAATGTTAGTATTCCTTAGGCAGACAAAGAAAAATTGATGGAAAATTTATGGTCTAAAAATGAAATGGCAAGGTTCAGTTAACATTAACAACACAAAGAAAAACTAAAAACATAAGTTAGAAACCCTTGCTATTTATACGAGTAGCGCTTCTAATGTAGAGGTCAATTGGAAATTCAGGGTGATATTACAGATATGTTTATAAAATATTGCTTTCTTGTTTTTTATTTTTAAATTTCTATCTGTCTTAAGTTTTCAGACTAAGTCAATATGGTTGCCAAGAGAAGGATAATTTCAGGAAATTTTTCACCAGAAGGTAAACTTGAGAATTTTGCAAATATCCCAAGTTGAAAACTTTTTAGAACTATCACCCTCATCATCACCACATCACACATAAAGTCCATGCAATTCCACAGATCCAAAACTTACAGAAGCTTTTTAGTCTCGATTTTTGATTGTGTGGCTGTCCCCCAGGTTTTGCTGGCCTGGTCAGTGAGCCACATTAGAATGGCTACTGTCTAGAAATAAAGAGAAAAATAGTCTGCCACGTGGCTTCACTTTGCACTACCACCTCACCCACCAGTGGAGAGTGGATGACCATTCTGCAGCTGGTCTTTGAATAACACTCTGTAAATGGAGGGCTCTCTTTATTACAAACCTATCACACAGCCATTCACAGAACTGTGTCTGTGTCAAGAACTCAAATAGTGCAGTCAGATGACAGAAAAGGCTGGCATTAATTAGTCAGGGTAATTAAAACTGGTACATTGCTACAGCAGATGCTGGTCTGAGAGTCGATGACAATGCATGATGGGTGCAAAAGCCAATACTACATATGACAGTGAAAAGTCCAGGTGGAAAAGGTCTCCTGTTAACACAATGGCAGTCCACAGAGCCCAGGTTGAAGTATGTTGTTTTCTATTTGCCTACCCAGGCTCCTCCAGTGTGGCTGCTGACCTTCTTCTCTCTCCACGGCTGGAGTGGCTATTGATTGGATCTTGGCACACAGTGTACAAACAGAGATAAGGAAAGAGAGAGGCAGGCAGGCAGGCAGATATAGGCGCAGTGTCCACTCTACTCCTCTCCTGTTGTTCAAGACACAGCCCCAAAAAACAGAGGGTTCCGGAGGACCGCTCTCTTACTGAGCAGTCAGCCCAGACATGGTAAATGAACATTCATGTCACACGGGATTAAGTCTCACATTCAATCACGACAGTGTAAGCAAAGTTAAATCACTGCAGTCAAGAGTTAATGCTGCTTTTCTTTAGCACAGTACAAGTGATCAATCACAATCTTGACCTGATCTGTGGGATTTCACCAGAACAACAGAGCTGAGAGCATGTTACACAACAGCTTTGTGATGTTCAGATCAACAGCTTTTACTTTTTGTGACTTTGCAAACCAAATTCTCGCTTGGTGGGGAGCAAGTGGCATGAAGGCTTATAGGTGGCACATTCTTTCTCCCACCATGAGGCAGCTATCTCATTTACACTTTCTTTCCATCTGGTTTACAGGCAGAGGCTGTGCTGTGTCAGAGGTGACTAATAGTGTCATAGCCCTTCCCTCCCCACAGGGCCAGCACAAGAAAAACCTCAAACTGCTGCCTCTGCAACTCCAGGGCAGAACCTGGCTGCTGGTGAGGGGGAAAGAAAAATGCTTTGTCAACAGGCAGGCTGGGCAAATAAGGTGCTTTCAATTCTCGATGGCCCGGGGAAACTTGAGGAGCATAAAGAAATGAGGAAATAGCTTGAAAGATAGAGACAGTAGGGGTCATTTCAAAGAGCCTTGTTAGTATTGTAGCAGGTCGAAAGCCTGTTGTCTTTTTCTCTGAACCTCTGTGGACACGGATGCCTCGGGGGAAGAGAGAAAGCGGTTTTCTTAGATACTGTCAGGATGGTCCTCTAAAAGGAAATGTTCAGACAGACGGGGAGCTGACAAGCAGACATAAGTCCATGAATCCAGCAGAGAAAGCACAGGAAGAATCAAAAACTTCTCTGTTGGGAAATAAGATGGATTTTTCGGGTATTTTTCTTTTAGTGTTTGTGTGATGTGTATCCGGGTGTCTGTGAGAGTATGTCTTTTAAAGTTCTCTGTGATGGGACTGGAGGGCACTTAGAAACTGAAACAAAGCTTGAAGCAAATATTCACCTTTTACAATCCAGAAATTTTAGGCACATATTACAAATACGTGAATAAATATGCTACCCTGACAAAAGATCTCAAATGAATAATGCCAAAAACCTCAAACCATCTTTTACTTCTCTGAGGTCTAAGGGGAAACTCAAGCATTCCTCACCCCAGAGAAACTCCCCTGCTCATTCTGTTGGATCCTATAGTCCTCCCAGCATGTTCTCAATCTGATCCTGAAAAAACTTCAAAAAGAGATGCCAGCAGCCATCCTGATTAATCGCCTGAACCACCAAAATCAACCACTTTCAATGGGGAAGAGCAGCAACTCTACTCAGAGCTTCCAGATGACAGAGCTCCTTACTCTAACCAACGCTTGAGCCAAAGCTTTTCAATGGAAAAACTGAAGATCAAAGTTTGTGAACCTTTAAAGATGAGCTTCTGAATGAATATAAATGAAGATATAAAACACTGCAAAAAAAGATTCTTGGGAAAGTAAATGTAAAACTTTAAGTGCAGAGCTGACCAAGCCATGCTATGAAAAAAGTATCATGTGAATTCAAACTAATTGGGATAAAAAGATTTCATGCTAAGAAACTTTAAATGTGTATGGGTTTTCTTGTTTGCTTTCTGGCAAGTAACGCAGTTCAGCAGAACGTAGTAAGCAAATAATAATTTCAATCTAGCTCAGTTTCATTGACTGGAACATTATTTCACTTTTCATGATAAGAAGAAAATAAAATACATTTCAAATGATCAACAGTGAGCAGAAAAATGGAAAAAGGAAAAATATCAGGATAGTAGGGAGCTTCCCTCTAGTGTTATCTACAGATACCAGTGCTGGATTCTTGTAGGTGAATCCCACTCCTTCCCTAAAAAAGGCAGCAGAGGAACAAAACAAGCATGAAGCAAATATAAAAACTGTCCAAAACTGCCCCTGATTAAATAATAAACATTTCATTAAAACTCCACATTAAACTGACATATCAGATTACCATTTAAAGTCCTGAGCTCACTACAATCCTCTTTTTTATGTAACTGACACAGAAGTAGGGGAACATACAAAATGAGGTGAACAGAGCGACATATCTAAGTTGCCACACCTAAGGGAATCCCAGGATCATCGTAGCAACTAAGAGTCACTGCTTCAGTAATTTAGAATACTACAGAACTTGTAATAATGTTATAGACAGGACACACGAGTGGGTGAAGTGGTAAACGTAACAGCCACAATTATAAAGGAAGATGGCGTAGATACTGACACAGCAGTAAAAATATGTTCTGCAGTAGCTTCAAGTATGTATGTATATCCAAACTAAAAGATATGAATGTGTTTTTATTAATTGTTCCTCTTCGTTTATAGTTACTTTGTGTTCAATTAAGCAGGTTATTCTTTACGTGACTATTAAGTATTACAGACCAGAATAAATATTTCAGAAACTAAAATTTTTAAATATCTCAACATAAGTATGCAGACTGCTTGGTCTATTATTTGTGGGAATACATTACAGAAAACAAATTAGGCAGCACAACAGAGGCATGCCAGTGCAAATGGCCCCAAATCTTATTTCCATCCTTATGAGATAACTGTACCCATTAGAAGGTTAAAGCTATTCTGGTGTCCCAGGCGTGTTCTGTCGTAGCCAAAGACTCTGCCTCGGAAATTACAGCAATCTGTCTTTAAACTTTGATGCAGTCGAAAAGCTCCCTTTATCCATTCTCATCTCTTTCCTTCTGACCTGTGTGTGTGCGCGTGTGTGTGGCGATGCATATGTATATACGCAGAAGAAGGAAGAAATGGCAACAAGAGAGAGAGAGAGAGAAAGAGAAAGAAAGAGCAGTCAAGGAAAGAGATATGAGAGGGTGGGGCTAAGCTGTCTG
The DNA here is from genome assembly GCA_903066825.1 of Alfaro cultratus. Classification (NCBI taxonomy): domain Eukaryota; kingdom Metazoa; phylum Chordata; class Actinopteri; order Cyprinodontiformes; family Poeciliidae; genus Alfaro; species Alfaro cultratus. The sequence goes on along the minus strand of CAEFZX010023692.1, from coordinate 22,131 downwards.
CGACCAAGGCCCAGAGAACATAAAAAGAAAAATACGGTCATAAAAGCTCTCTATGACTATGAATACTAATACTGACTCTCTGAGCCAAGCCAACCAAGTCTGTCCTCTCCCTGTTCCCCTTTGTCTTGCGAAGAAAAATGATGCAGCTTAAAAATAAAGTGAAAAGAGTGTGCTGAACAGTCTGAATTGTATATCTTAGTTCCAACAGCGTTGCACACATAACAGTACCACAGATTGAAGAAAAGAAGATTTGTTATCAGCACCAGAGAGATGCACGAAGCCTTCGTTTTTTCAGCCATCATAGCTTAGGTCAACTTTATTTACAACGTACTGAACGTCAGGGATTTTTACTATATTCATAACACTGGAAAACTGTGAAAGTAAAATCACAAATTGCTCTTCGTTTTGTCAAAGACCATAGTGAAATATTATAGTTAGTTGTCATGTTGTAGCCACGATCCAGAAGACTCATTATCAGATTTATGTCTCACCATTCATTACAACTGCCACAACAAAACACGTAATTCATCTTTGTATTACTTAAAGGCAATAATGCTTTACGTTAACAGAACAAATGTACATTAAATCAGGCAAAAACAAACGCCTTTTCTGTTCAGGGCTTTTATCTGTGTCATTAATCATCTTAATCTCAAAGGGATTTTATTTACATACAATAAATATTTGTGTCATCTCTATGCCTAAGTGAAATTTAAAGCCTTTTCTTCCAAAGTCTAGCTTTGCTACCGTCAGTTCAACCGTGTATTGATATTAGGTTATAAAACAATAAATCAACTTTTACATATTTCTCAGGACATGAACAGTAAATGGAAAGAGTATGACACAAACAACACAAGTCTGTCATAAAACAACAAGTTGGACAAGGAAAGTATTTAGCCATGCTAACTCCAGAGGAGCTGCAGAGATCTACAGCTCAGGTGGGAGCTCTGTTGACCTCACAGCCATTAGCAATACTCTAGACGAACAGGGTCTCTATGGAAGAGTAGCAAGAGGAAAGCCATAAGAAGTACTGTCAAGACAGAGAAGACAAAGCAAAAATGTGTAAGAAAGTTTCTGGTCAGATTCAACCAAAACTGAACCTCTGAAGGCTTTGAAGCGAAACACTGAAATGAAATATTAACGCTGCATATCACCAAAACACACAATTTCCACAAGTAAACAGAGTAGTAATTCCCTATCATGCTGTGCAGATGCTTTTTAGCAGGAAGGGGAATCTGGATAATCCTGGAAGAAACCTTGTTAGAGGCTGCAAAAGATTTGAGCGTTGATCAAAGGTTCACCTTTCAGCAGGACGACATTAAGCATACAGTCAGAGCCCAGTTTAAGTACAAAGCTGAATCCAAATGAAAATATGCGGTAAAACTTGACAGCTGATGTTGGCAAAGGCTCTTTCTCAAGTGCGACTGAAAAATATTTTAAGCTATAAAGAAAAATGAGAAAAATTATTTTAGTCTGTAGCTATAAAACGCTGGTAGAAACAGACTTTGCAGTGAAAAGTAGTTCTATTCTCTCTTACACTCAGGGGACTAAAAAGCAAACCAAACTTTTCAAACTTTTGTTTACTAAAAAAAAGGTTTAACACTTATTCTATTTAGTGTCTATGTATTTTTTAAACAGTTCTTTTTCCCTTCACTTCCCATGCTTTGTTGGTTTATTGCATAAAATCTGAAGTTTCAAGTTATTGTATTACAAGTTTTTTAGTTGTAACATTTGAACGTATTAATGTTTTTCAATATGTATGTATGCCAATAAAATAATCAAAAATGTAGCTGTCGCTTGTTTCTGTGTGTGGATGGAAATGCTGTTCATCTTAAGCTGATAACGCCTTCAGTCATTTCTGAATGAAAAGCAAAATGTATTTGCGCTTACAGCAGCTGAACGAAAACTTAAAAAAAAAAAATCTATTCAAAATTTAAATGCTGAATTACTACAGAAGAGTAAAGAAAATGAGTAATTGTAAATATTTTATACTTTCATTATTAGCACTACTCATTGCATCTTTAATTTATAAAGGTTTTACACCTTTAAAAATGTGCCATCAGCTGTTTCAAATTTCAAAGTAATTTCTGCATTTTATGGTCAAGTGCTTCTTACAAGTACCTGTACTCTCATGGTATCTCCCTTGAAGCAAGCTTTCCCTGACAAATGTTGGAGGACAGAAGAAAAAGTCATAATCTCTCAAGCATTTCTAATGAGTTTTTCTCATACAATTATTTGATAAGAGCAGACAAGACTGCAGGCTGCATGTATGATACACTGGCTTCCACTGCTAAGGTGAGAGCTCCGCTGATCACATGAACACACACACACACACCCAGACACACACACGCAACTTGTAGCACGCTGTCTCCCAGTGTAACAATACTAATAATAACATGAGGCCAAAGTTATGACCAGCAGGCACACCTAAGTTCCCACTCTGGGTCCCTTAAAGCTAAAATAGAAAAAAAAAACACACACCATGTCCCGTAATTCCTCCATGTCTAATCCATGTCATCATTTAAACTTCCTGTCTCAAACCTAGACATTTTCATCCACCTCACATTTTCATTTGTCCACCTGCTTGTGTCATTTTTCCTTCTGGGACTTACTACGCTGAGCCCAAGCTGCTCCCTCTGCAGGTAGGGGAGGTTTCTGCGCTCCAAGCTGGCAAGGTAATGCTGCAGTCTGGTGTAGGTGTAGGGGTAGCAGTATGCAAACTGGTAGACATCGTCTTCTCGGTCGAAGCAAAAGGCAAATGACATTACATAGTTGCGTCTGTGGTCAGGGCAACGGTAGTAGTAGACGTTTTTCGGTGGAAGCCTCTGCCTGCAACACAAAAAAACATGGCGATGATGGGGGCCATTTATGCTGACAGCAAATGTAAAGAGGTTAAAGAATGTTGAGTTTATGGTATTAACTTTTTTATAGGTAATATTACATATATTTGTCTTCAAATATATAACTTGAAATATGTCCCATAGAAAAATATTTCAAATCCTTATTTGTTGTAAATTTAACTATTCTGGCTTACATATCATAAAAAAGTTTTTGAATTGATTGACAAAAAATCTTAAACTTTTTCATCATACTGAATTAAAACAAAGTACTTGTAAAAACCAGGAATAAGAGCAGGTATTAGATTGAGTGGGGGGGAAAGGAGAACATTTAACTGAAACTGAATTAAGAAAACACAAACACATTTATTGACACCCCTGGGAAAGATGTGTAAAAAGATATCAAATTAATTCATCTTTTATTGCAGCAGCATAATCTCACACAAAATGGGGGCATGTTGCATGTTAAATATTTGCTTAAAACAGCCATTACACAATTGTTTGTACTATCTAGCTAGTTTGACAAAATATACAAATTATAACTTTAATTGAACTGGCATTTCTTTTAATCACTGGCCACAGGGGTAATGTTAAGACCCATATTTTTTGCTTGTCACCACAGTGATGAGGAAGTTGGATATGTAAGTAGAGAAAAGTATTTCCAAACTTCCTTAGAGCAAAGAGTGGACGTTCACATTTCCACAGCAAGCATTTCAGTACTTATGATTTGTAAGCAAATCTGTAAGCATTTGGTGTATGTAACAAGCTGATATAGTAATTTTAATGCATTCCATTAAGGAAACCCTATTTTTATGTTGTGTCCGGATCAAAAAGCCCTCGACCTCCAATCAATATTGTCCAGGATAGAAGTACTTCAGTCCACTGAACTCCACAGATCTATTTTTATCTACTTTCACTGGTTTCAGTCCAAATTCTTTCTTCATTTATTTTTGATTCATAAAACAGAGATAAAATAGGAATTTGTTCAACTAACTGTATTTGTTCCCTGTTTTGAAATCATACTTTTTAGTCTTGGCCTTTCAAGCATTGACTTGCAAATGGACAAGTCTAAGCTCAGGAAACAACAGCACAAAAACTGATATCTTAAAACTTGCAGCATAAAAGCAATGAACAGATGAAGATGATGAGGGATTGGTGTGTTTGGGACATCGGGATCTGGGAGAAAGGTGGAATAAGGAGATAAGGCAAAGATGAGAGAGCAGGGTGACGGCAGATCTGGAACTGATACATAGATATACAGGAACGGATGGTGGCTAGCAGTGCGGCCGCTTCTGTGGCGACTCTGGCAACAGATCAGATATGATGTTATCAGGACCAAGATAGAAACAAGACTTGATAACCAAACAGGATGGACCGCTCTTTTCCAGCTCAGATAGAGTCTACTTCTTTACATGATTCACCTACAAAGACAAGAAGCAAGCAGGAGAGCCAGGCGTCTCTGTGTACAGACACCTTAATGCATCACGTTTTGCATAGATCTAGAACAGCCATCTGTAGTGAAAGCACAAACACTGTCAAGAACGTGAAAAAATATCTCCGTAGGTACCTAGTGAATCAAAAAAGCTAAATCACTCAGCCTCTTACAGAGAAAAAGGAGCAAACGCCAGGGCTGATTATTCCTTCAGAGGTAGAGAAAAGAAAACGTCTCTGCATGTAGATATCTCAGCAGAATACTAATGCAGCTAGTGGCTAGCTATACCACACCCCGGCTGCCAACAACAGCCTGCATACCAGGGCTATCCAACAGCCTGCAAAGCTGGGCAAAAAGAAAAGAACAGAAGCTAAAAGGAAAAAAATATAAATCCTGCAACTACAATGAATTAAATTCTTCTTTTCTCCCTCTAAAACTCCACGACCACTTTAGTTTCAAGTGTACTTGGAAGGACAACCTAAACGTCCATGTGACACCAATGAGCTTCAACTCTCGGCTCAAAAAGCACTGGTGCTTTTTTGTCATACGAGCCCTCTAAGGTGTGGGTTAATTAAAATATGATGACACCTCACCTTTTTACATATTTCCCTGTTTGCCTGCGTCCATCCATGCAATCCCTCTTCTCCCTGTTTCTCTTTCTCCCTGCTGGGAGATGTGTGACCTTGCCAGAGACTAGAACAGTCCAGACTATTGATTTTAATTAAAGCTGCTTGTCCCATCACAGCATTATAGTTATAAGCCAGAGAAAATAGCTCTGTGACTCTTACTATGGGGGAAAAAAAAGGACAGGGTGGAAGGAGCTGACTGAAGAAGGGGGCTTTGCATCATTTAGACACCACAGATTCATGGCGGAAAAGAAAGCTACAGCATATGCACATCGGTGCTCACAGTCTCTCTGGTTGTTATCTGAGCAGTCAGTGCTCCTGCTCTGAAGCTGCCAATTTGTTTTATCTAAATGGTACCTCCCTGTGCCTCTTCCCCTGCCCATCTCTTGACGTGGCACAGAGGTGTCGTAGCCAAACAGAATTATCATTGCGTGAGATGGAGGGGGGGGGGGAGAGAACCTCCACTAGTATGATAACACTCTCTCGCACACGCAGTTTTACAATTCAGTGATTACAGAAACAAACAAACACTGAGGCGCACAGAGAAACAACAGCACAAACTCAAACCATATGTGAGCTACATCAAGGTCATTCCTTTCGCAGTGAGCTGTGGGACAAGTTAACCTCCAGAGCATCTCCTCACAGCCATGCAGAAGAAAGAGAGATGAGGAACAGAAGAAAATACAGAGGCAAACACTAGGCAAATGCAGAAAGTGGAAGTCAAACAGAGAATGGGACAAGTAACAAGACAAAGTCAAAGATAAAGAGACAAGAGGACAATACAAAGGGATTGAATCTCCGAGAGCTAGCAGGCCTTTAATGACGTGTCAGCTTGTGTGCCATGGCTTTTCTACTTCAGAAATATTTGATACTACAAACTCCTGCTCTTGTTCTTATGGCGCCAAGATGAAGGCTCTAAATTGATAGCTTTTATACAGGCGACACTTTTGTCTATATTTTCAAATCAGTCAAGTATAAAGGACACGCCAATCACGGCTGATCGGAGTGCTCTCACTGACAGAGGAAGAAAGTTGCAGGACAAACCTCACAGCGCCTTAAAACAATACACACACACACACGCACGCACATTCATAGACCCCTTTTTATTTTCCTGTATCGCTGTTGTCACTTTAGGCCTGTCATCCCGTCAACTGTTAGGAAGGTTAAATGTCTCCCAGTGTGGCCATATAACTGTCAAGCTCCACACAGTCGCACCAACTCGTTTCAGACAAATACTAAGTCCGCTTGGCAAACATTTTGCACTGGATGACAGGTTCCTTCACCCTGTCTGTATTACCCCACCAATAATTGAAGAGGCATTATTTCCCAGCATTCTAAAATGATACCAGATGTTAGCTAGGCGCTTTGTTTTTAAAGCACAGCGTTGTGCCTTTGCTTGCATGCTAAGTCAAGCAGAAAACTGCTTCTGAATCACCGCAGGAGTTCATATTCACATATGTAAGAGAGGACATGTGTGTTTCTGTGCATGTGTGTGGAGGCATGTTGGCATGCATATATATTCCTGGAGTCACCACTTTCTTTGGATGCAAATCAAGTTGCAACAAAGCTTTCAAGAGACACAGTTACTAGGCAACCTGTGCTGGCTTTGTAATTTGGTTGAGTCGCTGTATATTTCATGTGGCCGTACAATGTATTTATTTGACTGCAGCTTCATAAATGTGCCCTTTACAGTACCTTGCAAAAGTATTCACATGCCTTAAAGATTTTTATGACTAACATCACAAACCCCAAACTCAGAGGTGTTTCATTTGAATTTTATGTATCAACACAGAACATAATTGAAAAGTGAAATCATATATAGTTTTCAAAGTTGAAAATATAAAAAAAAACTGTGAATTGCATTTGTATTAAGCCTCCTTTACACTTATACTTCTAAATCAGAGATTTGTTGGTGAACATTAGTAAACAAAGACCACCATGAAGACCAAATAACAGAGTAGACAGGTCAGGGAGTAAAGAGCAGGGTTATGACACAAAACAATATCCGAAGCTTTGATCATCTCACTGAGCACTACTCTATTTATCATCCTAAAACAGAAAGCATATCACACAAAAACCTGGTTGTCCATATAAACAGGCCATGAAAACAGAGCAGACAGAGATTCACCTTCCAGCAGGAAAATGGACCTAAACATACGCTCAGATTTCTAACAAAATGATTCATAACAAAGCATGTATACCTGTTACAACGAACAACATTTAAATACAACTAAGAAAATATACCAAGGCTTCAAATCAGAATGTTCATTTTTGTTTCATTCACAAACATAATGAGCACACGCTCCAAAACCCTTATACATATCAGTGTAACTAAAGGCAGTTTAGTTACACTGAACTGCCTTTAGTTCAGTGTAACTAATGCCCTCTGAGCATAGTGGCTCAGAGGGCAGAATCCAGGAGCATGCCACACTTTTCAGATTTTATTTGTGAAAAATTTTGAAAACCATTGTTCATCCTGTTCTTTCTTCTTTGTGTCTGGCATGTCAAATGAAATCAGTTTATTAACATAGTCCAAATTCAAAAGAAATACCTCAAGGTACTTATGTAATTTATATACATAAATATATAGTCAATTTAATCAAATTATACAGAGACTCAAATTTTACACATAAATTTGAGTCTCTTTGGGGGTTTTCACTTTGGGGGTTTTTAGAGGAACATTTCAGTTTGAGCATGTGAGCACAATGACAAGAGCGACTAAGGTCTGATAGCGCAAAACAAAAACAATGCCACAAGGGATTAATCCCAGTGGCTGAATCTTCTGGCTAGAAGCCATAAAAATTTACAGGAAACAATAACACTTGTGAGTTATGGACTTCTCTGTAACAAGGGAGATGAATTTTGCCCACCAGTGGAGACACCACAGCGCTAGCAGCTTCTTCCAATCCGAAACAGTCGTCTGATGAGACTGAAACTTGTGCACGTAAAAGACACTCAGCTGATTTCAGCATCAAAACACCCAGAAGGTGTTCTTCTATCAGGTGGATGTTTTACCCGCTGCCTATTGTTAGAGGCACAGCGGAGAGCTGTTATCTCCAACCCTCGGTGTTAGCTCTGATATTCATGTATTGCTTGGGGAATTTCATTAGCTGATCTGTCACAGGATTGGCAGCTTTAGACCTCAATGAATTTCAAGGTGAGTTAGCCGAATCAGCTCGGTCAATATCAGATCATACCTGCAGCGCTTCACTTGAGTTTATATTATGCAGGTGACATAAAGTGCAATGTTATTTCCATAAAACACTGAGACCAGCGAGAGGAAATTTTGGAGGCTCATCTACCAAGAAACAATGCAGCAATAATGCTATTAGTTTCTTCTGTTTATATATTTAATACAGAGATAATCGCTTTAAGTAAGTATCTGTTTTGATTATACATTCTTGCTTTAATTTATTTGTGTGGTAAATAGAGTTATTTACAAATAATCTCCAAAGACATCTCTCTCTCTCCCTGTCCATATATACATGTCTTTCTCTCGTCACAAAGACTTCCCTGCATTTTTTATTTATTTCTATAGCCTAAAAGTTACCAGCACTTCTTCTTATGGGGTCTTGAAAAATGGCTTTACAAGGTGAAAAAGGCTAAAACACAAACTGTAGTCCACTTCATAACTTTCTTTTCATCTTCCTTTAGCTGTTTCTATGTTGTCTTGCTGATGTCCTTTTGACCATTGTCCTGCTACATAACCCAAGTAAGCACTATAGGTCGAAGACTCTCTTTCTGGATTTCCTTGAAGCAAGCATAATTAATCTAGATCCTGAAGTAGCAAAGAAGGCAACAATGGTACAACCACCCTATTTAAGATTATTGTATTCTTAATGGTGGGTTTATGTTATTCTTATTTTATGCCAGATTTAACAGGACACAAAAAGATGGGCCATTTTGTTCTCTTTGGTCAGCAGCGGTTTGAGATGCTCCTATCAATGCAGTTTTTCATCCAGGCAGCCATAAACTCCTATCTAAGCTGATGCAAATCAGGTCTGCAGTCTTTCCAATGTCCTGTGATCTTTTGTGGACTCTTGGATGATTTTGGTAGACTGGGGACTACCAGTTGTGAATACTGGTCCTCACTATAATTAACTGGAGTCCAAAAACCGAAAACATTACAACTGCAGTCTAAAAGATACCAATGCATTCATTTCTCCATCGTTGTTGAATTTCTTTAAGTAGATGTTTTGTTTGTTTGTGTTTTCTTTTACTTTGTCGGCCTAAGTCATATTGTCAGACAGGTTCTATTCAAGTGTTTTCTTGATTCTCAAGCTTTCACAGCACTCAGCACTGGGATAGTTAGTGAATTTGAACCTAAAATGTGGTTAATTATTTTATGTCTTTAGATCTCTTATTGAGGACAGAAGCAAATTACTATCATATTTTCTTAGACTGCTACAAATTAAACAGTTGCTGGTATTAATAATATGTTAAATGAAGAATTTTAAACTCAAATAACATGTAATTTTCTACATGTATACAATATAGGATTAGGGTAACAATGTTGGAAAAAGGAGAGATGTTAAACTGCCCTCTTAGCAGCTACAAAGGATATAGATCGAACTCAATGCCTCCAAACTAGAAGAATGGTTCCAAGTTATCTTGGAAATCTTTAAAATGGAAAAACTGATACATTTTTTAAGAATCCAAAAAGACAAATTCTATGCAATCTGGAGCAAATGGATCACATTCATATTTCCCATTCAAGCAGACATATGATTCCTCCAGGCTTGTTCCTTTTCTTTTAATTTCAGATTCCTCATCTTCATGATTGATTTTCCTCTACTGTAAGTGCTTTGGCTCATGTGTAAAGTTTTTTTCCCCGTTATTTTATTTTTGTTAATATTGCAACAAAACTAAAAAAGGAGAAGAGAGTGTTACACAATATGTGATTGTAATGTCAATTTGCCTTTTTCGAACAAAAAGATCATTTAAAAAACATAACTATTAAGGGTAGGTGCTTTGTCCCCTTAAATAAAATCACAAGATTTATTTGTGTTGCCTACTATCTTTGTTTGATTTTAAAAGTTGTTTGACCTAAAACATTAAGGATGGGGAGGAAAATAAACAAAGGAACCGTAAACAAGAGCTAATATTTTTCTCTCAACTCTCAAATCCGTCTCTCAGAACAAAATGTTCCTAAATACCCCAGTCATAGCTATGATAAACAGATCTTCAGTCTAATTCACGTTGCTTGGTCATAATGTTGTGCCTGATCTATGAAAAATGAAATAATCTCATGCTGCATTCACGTCTAAGAACAAGAATACAGACTCCCACTAAAACCTGACTGAACACTAGCCTCCAACTCAAACTCCTAATCTCTTCCACACTGAATCTGATTGAAATTCCTGAGATGTACAGCATGCAAACATTCACATGGGATGCTTTTATCACCTCCGAGGAGGCACACTGAGAGGAAATTGGAAGAGGATTTACAGCAGCACCTCTTGCTGGTATTCTCAGAGATAGTGACAATGAGGAAAATATCCAGAGAATAAATGAATCTGACTTGCTTTTCTGAAATATCTCTTCACTAACTCTCTATTGTAGTTTCTATGCACAAATGAGAGTTTTCAAAACTATTGTTTATGCATGAATACATGCATATACTTAAAGTCATATCTCAACATGAATATAAATTGTTTTAAATGCGGCGTGTCATTTAGACTGTGACAAGAGTGGCAGTTCCTAAATGTACCAGTAGAGGGCCACACAATTAAGTGAGAGGTGACCTTTGGGATTGAAGCAGAGTAAAATTTTCAGAGAAAAAGCACTATACCCTAAAATATGGCAGAATAATTAAATAAATATTACTTTAACTAAATCACTTTATAAAAAATACAATGTTTAGTGGTGCACAACATATTAAAATGCTGAAATATAGAGGAGGATGCAATAGAAAACACTTGAAAGTACTTAAAGGTAACATCCTGTGATAAAGCAAGAGCCCACACACTTCCCCGTGGGGGTCTCAGCTAGAGGAAACACGCTGAGCCCAATCCCCCATGTCCTGTGGGGCAGCAGGGCAATTAACAGGGAGCAGATGATCATTGTGCCCTCACCACTTTGGCACCAAAGCTCCCCTATGGGGCAACCTGGCAGGTGCAGGTTTGTCTGGAACAAAGGAGGGGTATGGAGAAAGTACATACAAGAAACCATCAAAATAACACCGTTGTGATGATCTCAGCGTTAAGCCCCCTTGGGAGAGGAAGGGTACGCCGGAGGAGATGAGCGAGCAGTGGGCCCTCTGCGTTAGCGTGTTTGAGCCAGTAGAAAGATGAGACCATCCACCTATAATTGTGTGATGCAGCATTTCCCAAAGTGCAACATTATACTCCCATTACATTATCGACAGCATGTGTGTGGACAAGAGTGTGGAATGGAACAGACAGACCGGCGCCAGAGCAAGTCGTTCTAATAACAGATAAGTGCACAGAGACAAAAGATGTATGCACAGACACATTAATACACTTGCAGATGGTTAGAAATCATGTGGTACACAACGGATCAGTGACCAAGTGGACCACTAATAATCTTTACATTTCTGATTCTCTAAGTCCATCCAGAGGGTGTCAAAATATGGCAACTGTGGCTTCTTTCACTTTTGCGACATTGTTTCGAGTTTGACTTGTTTTATCAACTGAGGTAATTGATGCATACAGTATGTGAGTAAAAAATGCAAGATGAGAACATCATCTGACCTCACGATGAGTCAACCCTGTTACACAGACAGCTGATCTCAGATCAAGCAACATCACAGACGCTTACTGTAGTGTGTGTTTGGAGAATAGGCCAACGGAGAGATGAGATCATTCTGTTTAGAGAATTTACTCTGTGAAAGGAAATGCAACTCATACGAAACGCTCTGAAATCCTTTATTAAATTCTACACAGCGATGAGGTCACCTTTTGGACCATCTCGCTCATCAGACTGACTCTCTTGGGGAAAAATAACCACAAAGTAACTAACATAACAACAGGTAACATCAGCAAATAAATTACTGGGGCCACTGCCTTTGATTGAATTCACCTGATATTGCAAGCCTCGTCAACACAAGTAAACACAACCAACAACTTAATATAAAAGTTTAAATATGTCTACTTGTAGCTATGATGCAGTGTAAACAGGCTGCAAAAAGTCTTCATGTTAAACTCAGGGTGTTCCAAAATGATCCCAAATATTGGAGCAGTGTGCAGATCAGGGCATTTCTAAATTAGTGTCCAAGTTTCTGCTTACATGTAGATCCTGATGTTTGTTGAAATGTGTCTGATTTTATGCTTCAAATTCAAAAATACTTTATTGATCCCAAAGGGAAATTAAATGTTTTTGTAACTCATGTTAATTGAAATTTGACAAATAGTTATATTATGGCTCTTGGCAGGAAAGACCTCCTGTAGCAGTCTGTATTACAGCAAATTTGAAGAGGCCTCTGACTGAAGACAATATGTTTTCCCAAGACAGTCTCATGAAGAGGATGGTCAGAGTTGTCAAAAATGTTCTTGATTTCATGTAAAATACAGTGCCATTGCGTGGGGGGAATGGGTGGGGGGCAGGAAGCGGTATGGATGAATGAAAAAATAAAAAAATAAAACAGTTACACAAAAGTGTTTCACTGTAAAGATAGTTTGAAGTTTTGTTGCAACCTGAAGTGTGAAATAAACTTCAGTGGAGTTTTAAAACAAAATATGCGTATATATTTATGTGTGGGTGAACGATGTGTGTGCCCAGTTGATTTTTTTTTCTTTTTTGGGGGGGATTTTATTGTAAACCATAGAGGGGGCCCAGAAAATCTTTGGGAACCACTGGCTTAAGTTATCAACAAGTCACATGAAAATAGCACATTAACATGTTGGTACATCATTAACTTTTTAGCTTAAATCATCGTGCACAGTAGCAATATTCATTTTCTTCCAGAGTAGAGTTAAATAAGATAACATATGTGCGGTGCTATTTTCTTGCAATTAGTTAAGCTTATATGTTATCAGGCTGAATCCGTATTAACAAGCACCTGCTCTTGAATAAATGGAAATGGTATCAGGGGGAAAAAGTAAAATCCACTAACACATCTCTATTTAAAAATATATCTAATTTCCTAAATTTTAAATATTACTATTAAAGCACATCACACATAATTTCACTCAAAAGCCAAATTGAAAGCTCTTCCAAATTTCATAGTGTGATCAGCATTAAAACAGCATGGTGTGCCTGACACTGATCTGTAAAACAATACTCATTCACAGTCCCATTCCTCTCCTTCCCTCCTCCTGTGTCCTCCTCTCCCTCTGATCCTCCCTGAGGGCCCTGCACAAAGATGCCAGCCTGTCTGCCCACATTTCCCTTGGCTCAGAGGGAGCAGCTGGGGGCCTGGTTGCTCTGTCTGCTTCCATACTCCCCAGTATATCACGGATACACATGCACACACTTCACGTTCACAGCTTGCAGCAGGACCGGTGTCACCACATGAGTGCCAAGGGTAGCAGCACCCACTGGAGGGAAGGACGGATGGAACGGAGGAGGGCGGGGCGGGAAAAGGAGAAGCACGGATGGGCACTCGGCCTCTCAGACAGCCAGATGTTGCCAATTAACTTCTCCGGCCGCCACGGGTGCTGTGGGGAAAGAAGTCTGGCACCTGTGCCAACCAATCCCCCACCCAAAGACACCATTTCTTGTGTCTGAAGGTAGTAGAATTTATGTGTGCAGCCTGCACATTAGATGAGTTCAGGGCCACATCTCTCTTAAGAGCTTGATTTTCAAATACAAAGACACCTGGTCTATGGTACACTAACTGCTTAACTGTTTTGACCTTTGCCTAAATTATCCTCAGTTCTTTCCCTTTCAGTCTCAGGAGAGACTGAACAATAAGTCAATCTAAAAAGGAGGAAAGATATGAGAATGAGGTACAATGGGACTTGTTTTCTCTTGTTAATCTGTTTAAACTCCTTTAAAGTACCTTGCATTCTTGTTCCACATCTCATTACATCACAACCACAAAATTCAACATATTTTGAGGGATAGATCAACACAAAGTTGTGTAGTAATATGAGGTGAAAAGAAAGGATTAATACTTTATGAAATGTGAAAGTTGTGGCATCCATTTGCATTATGCCTCCAAAATCAATACTATGTAGATCTAGCTTTTGCTGCAATAGCAGCACTTTATTTTTTTTGCTTTGCACATCTACAGACAGAAAACTGTGTCCATTCTTCTTTTCATAACAGCTCTAGTTCAGTCAGATAGCATGATGAGTGTCCAAACACCCCTATGAGCCCATAGAGGAACCCATAGAGTTAACACATGGCCACCTAAAGTTTTGGCTCTTTGTTCCACATGATTGCTGTGTCCTCTACATGACTTATGACAAAACTAAACATTGTTTGGGATTTTAGAGTAAACGGGGGCTAAAAGAACAAATAGTCTCAATAAAGTTGAATGCATGTTGCACATGTAACAACATGTGTGTGCCACATATTTTTACAAAGCTCTGTAAATGCCTTCTCAGAATCCTAATAAAAAGTTCCCTAACATTTCCAGGAATTCATGTCTCTACAACATAAGCTTTACACTAAAGATTACAGGCGATTTCTATTGTAAAATTTCTGTTGCATTTATGTTCCATCAGAGGTGATGTGCACACACATCCAAGAATTTGTAAATGTAAATTTACAAATTCTTGGATGTGTGTGCATGCTGTCAGGCTGTGTTTGTGATTATAATAGACAGGAGGAATTACAGGCTATTACAGGAGAGAGCCTGTGCCCGCAGCAGCCAGAGCTTTACTACCCTTAAAGGCTTATGGTTCTCGAAAAGGAAGCCTATTATTCCCGCCACAGCATACAGCTGCCTGCTGAATGTCAAAGATATAAATATATAAAACAAGCATGAATCTACACTGAGATATAGTAGTACTATTTTACAATTTCATTTGAAAACAAAGTGCTACCAGTTTATGAAAGGGGGGAAAAAAAGAAAAGAAAAAAAGGCTTGGCTGCAAGGTTGAGAAACTGTTTTCTCAAAGGACAAATGACTATTTTCTATTATGCTGAAGTCCCAGTCGGCATAAAACAAGACAAAAAAGCATGAACAATTTAAAGAGAGATATATTAAATTTAGTATGCTGACAATCTAGCCCTGGCACATACAGAGAAGTGAAAAAGTACTTGCCCTCTTAAAATAAAAGTCTTTTTTTTCTTTTTTGCCATTTGAACATTCAAATATTCACTCAATGCACAAGAAATGCAGTTCTAACATATTACTGTCAGGAAAATATTTACATAATGCTTATGCCACGCCTATGGCAGGAACAACTACAGTAAAGTATTTGTGATAACTGGAAATAAACCTTTAATTTGCTGAAAAGTTGTTGTTTTCCCTCTATTCAATGTAAAATTGTTTTACATTTCCAGACTGGAGGGGTTTTATGTATTAATAGTTTGTGTTTTTATATACAGTGGAATAAAAAAAGTGTTTGGCTAAACTGGATTTCTTGCAAAGGATTACATTCCTATGGACTTTGACTTGTGTGATACACTCCAAATCTGATCACTTTTATAAACTGTAGATGTCCTCTGATCTCAATGAACTTCTCTGCCATCTGGATCAGGGATTTTGTTTGACCCTTAGGAATCCGGGACTCTGTCCATGGTGCTTATTGTGAGTTTTCACTTTTAGTATCTGTTCGATGTTTGCGTGTTCTGTTCTTATTAAATGAAAAAGTAAATAATTTGTTGTAGCAGCGATAGGAAGTTCAATGCAGTTTCCAACTTTAGCCTTTTTTAATGGTCAAGTGTTTGCAAGTCAAAGCAACAGATAACATTCAGAACTTGTTTGTTACATTTTATGTTTTCTACCAAATACCCAAAATTATTTCAAAAATTTTAAAACAGCACATTTTGTAAATGTTTATTGTCAAATAGACTGGTGGACTCTTAATCAACCTTCAACAAAAAAAGGGTAGGGTGTCAATGAGAATATTCAATTGTAAATATATGTTTTTAATCTATGTCCAAGGTTTATTATTGCACATCATTAGTGTTTGAGGAACAGAACATTTGCTTTTATCTTACAACTCAATACTTTTCAAAGGTATTACTGCAGTTGGATTTAGAAAAAGAAAGCAAAATAAAGCAAATAAACAGCACAAACACCCTCCCTAATATACAAATACAGAACCCTGTCCGACTGATGGGCTTGTTCTCTCACTGTTATGAGTAACAGATGACTTGTCTCAGAGCTGAATGGGGAGAATATTTTAGCGCAGATTGAAAAAGACGAGAAAGGAGAGATGGAGAATTGAGAAAAAAGAGGCAGGAATTACTCTATTACGCCTGAGAGGTAAATCATTTGATGTGCTGGAGATCAGAGAGTGGCATTTATATTCACACGCATTTTCATGTATGAGCAGGATTTACACAGTTTCTGTCTATGGCGTTAAACCTGATCTCTCTGTCTCACCCACACACGCACACCCCCGCACACGCACACACACACAGAGCATCAGAAGCCAGCTATGAGAAAGGCTGAAAGGCTGGATCAATGCTAGACTCCAGTGATTAGTCTTAATTGAGGAAAAAGAGCCATGGGAACAAAGAAACATTATGACCTTTTCCCTGTCTGAATGCCCTGCCGGCTAATAAGACACATTCGCATAATATCATACTGACAATAATCGTCTGAGCACATCAAAATAACCTTCTCGCAGGAACGGTATGCAAATGGATAGCACAGAAAGAAAAACAAACCCTGCAGATAATTGACTATCCTTGCCATGTTTTTGAGCGTGAATGGCAATTTTCCCTCTCCTGACGAGTGTGCGCTGATTATTCTATCAGACAAAAAGAGGTCCACATGTGATGAAAAGATTGGCAGTGAATCACATCCTGGTGCTCTGGAATGACTCGTCTCTCAGAATCTCTCTCTCTCTCTCTCTCTCTCTCTCTCTCTCTCTCTCTCTCTCTCTCTCTCTCTCTTCCTTTCAACATCCGCTCCGTTTGTCTGTCTGCCTCTCTCTGTGTGTGTCAGAGTCTGACGGAGTCAAATACCACTTGTCAGGAGTGTGCTGTTTGGACTGACATGAGATAAGAACAGACCAACTAGACAGTTAGATGCTGCTGTTGGACTGAGGAATAAGCCTGTGATTTCAAAAATACTGCGCAGACATAACACTGAGCTCCACATTGTAGAAACACAGAAGGGGAAATTAAACTCTAGAATAAATAATAAAAGCATCCTGTGTTGTTCCACGCTGGGGAAATTCAGGTGTAGCAGCAGAATCAAGACAGGTTCACCCAAAAGATCTTATAGTGTTAAAAATATATAAAAACAACAATAATAATATACTGTACAAGATTGTAACAGTGAAACACAGTAGATGTAGGCCATACATGGTCACAGTCCATCTAAAGAAGTCAGGAGGCAGGGTTCATCCTAGATAGGTCACCAGTCCACCGCATGGCAACACAAAGACACATGGGACAAACAACCATGCACACTCTCATAGGTAAGGACAATTAAGAGGGACCAATTAACCTAACAGTCATGTTTTTGTACAGTGGGAAGAAGCAGGAGTACCTGGAGAAAATCTATGCATGCACAGGGACATATGCAAACTACATGCAGAAAGACCTTGGGCCAAAATTTTAGCTCTAGACATTCTTGCTGCAAGGCAACAGTGCTACATACGGCACCACTGTGCAGCCCATTTAGAAAACAATTGCAAGGTAAGTAACCTGTGGCTCAAAAAAAAGAGACCCACTGTTATATTAAAGCATGTATAAAGGTATGAACCTTTTAGAAAATCTAAAAAGTAGAAATAGAAAGTTGAAATGTTAAAAAGTTTTTTTTCCCGTTTATCCAAACAGCTCCCTCAGAGACTGAACAGAAACAGCTTATAACGTCTGAACAAAACCCCAACCCACAATTTAAACCTTTAAATAAGGCCACTAGGTAAAGAAACACCCAATAATTGTACTTACAGCAAGACAGCAATCTGCAGTGCTTTATAGGATGGACCTGAATAATTCAACGGATCATCAAAACATGGTTGCTGACCAGCAGTGAGCAGCTATATCTAAACTTATTTTGTAAAACCTGAAGAGCCGACCAGGTAGGCAGGTCTGAAAACATAATGTCAATAAACTGAGACTGGTTAAATATGGTGGCTATATAAAGTGAGGGCAACATAATTAGGATAATTAAAAACTAAATTGTATTCATTAAATCATTGTGTTGATTTACTGCAGCAGTTACTGAAAATTTAATTAAAAAAAGAACAATTCCCTTACAAGTGGGTACAACATCATTTAATAAAAAAAAAAAAAGCGTATGATGCAAAATGTAACTGTGACAGATTAGTGATATGACTGGAGGAGGATCACTAAAACTAAGTAAGTTGAACACATCACCCCCCAGTCTCTGACTCTTTGTAGCTCAGAGAATAGACTTTAAAATACTTCTGCCAGTTTCTAAAACCCTAAATTGCTTAAGAGCAAAACACATTAAAAAGCTGCTGTCTTTTTCAACCTTCCAGACCACTCGGCTCTTTTAATTCAAGTTTAATGTGCATTCCCAGGATAAATACAAACATGGAAAAACAGCATCAAGTTTCTATGCTGGAGTAAACTATGAGAAAACTAGAAAAATTGATGAAACACTTTAAAAAAAAGGCTAAAAAAACAAACATTTGTTTTGAGTTGCCTTAGATTTTTAATAACTTTAACACTGTTTTATTTTAGTCTTCATTCCAATATTTAATTATGATTGTCATTGATTCTGATGATGACATTTGATGAAATGTAATGTTTCTTGTTTGTCGTTTTGTTTTCATCATTCATCTGTTGCTGACATGTGCATTATAAATTAACTTAAATCTGAGCTGATACACCTACCAGTGGGGGAAAATGACAACTACTGGCTCAAATAAATGCTTTGGTAAAAGAAAAAAAAAATCAATCGAACCCAAGTGCTTAACAAAATTAAAAACACAAGCTGAACCTTAAGGTATCTACTTTGTCCTTGATTTATGAGCAACCACGTCTTTGAATTGTCCACCAATCTATTATGCTTGTACAACACAAAACATTTATAGCTGTACGGCCAAAACCTCTTTTTAAATTTGTACACTATTGTATGGAAAGGTTTAAACATTTTTGTATTGCTCCTGAGCACACAGAGGCACAAAAAAGGAAACGTAGCGATATAGAGACCAACAGAGGTCTACAACTGCTTTCATTGTTTTGCTGATGCACTCCTTTCAATACACAGCTGGTGTGTAGACAAAGAGCTGTGCAGTGCGCTGTACTCCCATGTAAGGGAACAAAAGCCTTAAAAAAGAGTAAATGTGGAGAAAGTAGATGTTGACCACCTACCTTTCATTTCCTCTCAAGGGCAAAGAAGCAAACATCTTTGAAAACAACAACTTTTAAACATGATATTGTGCTTTCTTTCAAAAACATCCAAAGGTCATAACATATTACACAGTGTGACGAGTCTGTATGGCAACTGATGAAAAACAAGAGAGGGCAGAAGTTCAGATTGTCTTGAAATGTTTCAGAAGTGAAAAAGAAAGATGTTAAGTAGCTACAGTCATGCATGATTATGCACAGCCTTTTAATTTTCCCATGTTTTGTGACATTACAACCATAAACATGTTGTTGAAAATTTAGGTGATAAACCAACATTAGTGTATGAATGTGAACACAATGTTAAATTATACATTGTTTTTTTTGCATAACAAGTCAAAAGTCCAACATAAATATTCAGCCCCCTGAATATCTTGCAGAATAATGTGTTGTCTCTACCTACCTCGCACATCTACAGACTGAAGTTTTTATCCACTTCTCTTTTCAAAATATTCAGAGCTTAATAAGACTGTATGAAGAATATGAATCTAAAGCATTTACCACAGGATCCAAACTTTATTTAGGCTGGGAGTTGGGCTAACCTTTCAATTGGAGCTCTGCTTGTATATTTAGATGTTTACTTTTGGTAAACACCTCAGTCTCAAATACATCTATTTTTTTTCCAGTGTTGTTCTGCATTCAGTTGCATCATCCCATCCACTCTGACCTGCTTCTCTATTCTTGCTTACACCATTTTACTAAGGGTATGTTATGCCTAGAAAAATGTGCTTAGTTTTTTGATGTACAAAGGCTTTTACACATAGGCCAAAAAATTTAATTTCACCTCATCTGAAAGGAATACCTTCTTCTACATTGTTGCTGTGTCTCCCCTCTAGCTTGTGGCAACCATGACTCCAAAGTCTTTCTTTCAATAGTGGTTTTCATGCCACTCCTTCATGACGGCCAGATTTGTGGAGTGCAAGAAAAATTGTTATCCTGTCAATTTCTCATTTTCAAAACTGAAGCGATATCTCCAGCACAATGAATGCTGGGAGATGCAGTCTGATCAGTTCATTTGGGTCAACCCCAACAGACTCATAGAAAAGAACATTAACAAGTCCATCCTATAAGTTCATGTTTTGGGTAAGACAATTAATCCTGTTAGTTGGCTTAAGCAATTTCCGTAGGATGATGTTAAGAACCGACCTCAGTTGCTGTTCCTTTAAACAAGACAGATATGAGTTATAGCTGATTACTTCCAGCAACTGTAGATCGTTTAATCTTCTGCAAAAAAACATTTTCAAAACCTCTTTCTGCTGCTGCTCTAAAATAAGCTAAGAAATCAGCAATAACTAGGTGTATCTGAAGCTAACTAATGTTTAAACACAACATTCGTCACACAGAAGCTATTGCAGGCCTGATGACGAATTGATACCTTATGAAGATGACATTCCCAAGAAATCGATTCCTGCTTTAATCAAATGGCAGTCTCTGAGAAATGAAAAGGGTTAATGTGATATCTCCCCCCCTCCCCCCCCCCACACACACAGGTACTGCCTGAGTTTGTCACATATTCCCGTTTTCAATTTGCTCAGCCACTTACACACAGAAAATTCAAAAAAAAGAAAAGAAAAAACAAAACATGCACTCACACACACATACACAAAGCGATTATCACCGAAGGTACGTACGGCTGCTTGTAGGTAGCTGTTCCCATAGGGAAATAAGCTGTACAGCTTCTCCACTCTCATTTTTCATTGTCTGCTTGTGATGCCCCATGTGTGCACACTGACTTTCATTTAACCCCTCACCACACACGCTCACACACATTTTCCTGCATGTATCATGACGATCCATCCTCTGTCTGTTTTTCTTATGCAAAAACAGCTCTCAGTATTTATTTTAGACTTTGCAAAGCAACATGGGAATAAAATCGTTGTCCCTTCCAATATGCAGAAACCCAATGACGATACTGTGATAGTCTATAACTTCTGCTCTTTCTTATATCTAGCATGGCTCAAAGAGAAGGTAAATAGATCTGATAAGACAACATCCTTAATCTTCACAAATGAAGATTAAGGATGCCCCTAAGTACAAGAACATCTCACTAGTGGAAAATACCAGCAGAAGAGCATATATTAGGCTGGTGGAGAGTTATTCTTACTCAAGGACACCACAGCAAAATGAGCACATCATTACACAAGTAGGACATCTGAAGCTCTTCAACCTTTTTGACAAAACCACTCAAAGAAGCTCTGCATCTATTTATATCCTCCTGGCCAGAAGAAGATCGGAAAAGGCAAGAAAGAAGGGAAAACCACTTACCACTGCAATACTTTGACTTCTTCCATTTTGTTTAAGAAAATGACTGAGAAAGCTGGTGAAAACCTAGAAAATCTGAAAAAAAAAAAACTAACTTATTTTCAAATGATGAAAATGTAAAAAAAAAAAAAAAAAAAAAAGCCTGAAACAACATAAAAAAAAAAAAAAAAAATACTATTTTGTTTTCTCTATACTTTATTGCTTTTTGTCTCAGAAACATGGTTGGCATTGGCATTTCCTCAAGAAAGAGTTAATTACTTAGGGTGTCGAGTTGTGTGCTGTGGATACTCAGACAACTTGAGGTGGCTTCTGTGCACCTTCCTGTTCTTCACAGAGAACAGCTGCCCCAACATCTAAAGGTAAAACCAAAATTACTCATAACGCCTTGCAGATCTGTATTTAAAGATATCCTCATTCATCCAAGAACTTTGTTTCAAGTGTTAAGATAATCAGGCACTTCAAAACATTAAACAGTGTAAAGGAGTGTTAATTTTTGAAGTGAGACTCTGGCTTGTTTTTCTTTTTATCAGAAAAAAAAAAAAATATATATATATATATATATATGTAT